>CACKRE030004717.1:85899-105243 GCA_902602495.3 Ectocarpus sp. CCAP 1310/34 | reverse complement strand
ATCGTCCGTTCTTCCTTGGCTGATTGAGTATACCAAGGCGGCGAGTGCAAGGAGCAGGGGACCGGTACGGGAAGACACACCCGACGACAAGTTCAAAAGGGCGGCGCAAGCATGCCGGCACTCTGGAGGCGTGAAGGACGCAGCAAGAGCGCTCCTAGCCGATCAACCGTCACCGGGGAACGACGAGACATGGGCACGTCTGAAAGCCAAATTTCCGCATGAGGATCCCGTACAAGTGGAGCAGGCCATCGCCGAAGCCATAGCTGCAAGCCGCACCGAGGAGGAGGAAGGAAGCGCCCCGAGATGGAGGCCAGAAACCGAGTTCGATCCACAAGTACTCCTTCAAGTCATCAACAGCAGAAGCTCTAACTCTGGAGCAGGAAATGACGGGCAACGTTTCTCCCACCTTAAGTCCATCGTCAACACTAAAATTGGTCGGGAAGAGTTCAGCAACGCGATGTCGTCCCTTTGGAGGAGGCTCATCAACGATCCCAACGCGTTCCCACCGGAGTTCTGGACTCTTTGGAAACAATCCAGTCTAATCGCCCTCGGTGAAAAGTGCCGTCCAGTGTGCATTGAAATGACTTGGAGAAGGCTGATTGCAGCGGGAACGGTCAGGGAGTGGAAACCGAAACTGGAAGAAATATTTCGGGAAGCGGACCAATTCGGAGTGGCGGTAGCTGGAGGAGTTGAACAAGTTGCGATGGACGCACAACTGGTTCATCAGACAGGTCATTGGGTAGTCCAGACGGATTGCTCAAATGCCTTCAACACGGGCAAGCGCACCGCCATAATGGCCCAGGCCGCAAAGAGCGTCCCAGATCTCGTGGGGTACATCGCCAGGTGTTACGACGAAATCCCGGCAAAGGCGATATACACGATGGACTCCGGAGAGCGTCGGACGATCGAGTGCAAGAGCGGTGTGCAGCAAGGAGATGGAATGGGACCGCCCCTGTCCTGCTTCATCCTAGTCCCGATCGTCTTGAAGCTTAGAGCCAAGTACGACCACCTCGGGGTATGCTTGAAAGCTTATATGGACGACATCAGCCTGCACTTCAAAAATATCACAGCGGAAAATATCCAGGTGATACCGGACCTCGTCGACGAACTAGAAGCTGTGGGCATCATCGTCAACAGGGGGAAGAGCTCAGCGCTTCCCCCACCAGGGCACGACGTGACGCCAGCAGAAAGGAGGCTGCTTGGCGATGCAGGCCTACCGATTGCGGAGGAGGGCATCACAGTTTTTGGGAGTCCTCATTGGGACGGATGCCTACGTCGAGGATATCGCAATGAAAGTGATAACTGAAGGGGGTGCAGACAAGCTTGCTCGCATGCTGGTGCGCATGCCAGACAAACAGGTGGCTCACCTCGTCACATCACAATCGCTGACACAGCGATCCGGATATATCGAGAGAGGCATCAATCATAAGCTAGTGAAAGGGGCTTGTAAACGCCTGGACAATATGGTGATGTGGGTCCTAGAGGCAACGATGGGGCTCAGAGACACCGAAGTCGAAGAAGAGTTCTTCCAAGACGACTGCCAGCCTGACCGCTTCAAGTTAAAGCCCTATCAACAAGCCCAGGCGCGCCTGTCGACAGGAGCCGGAGGACTAGGATTACCAGCAGCCGTTATGCGAAGGTTCTCAGCTTCTCTGGGCAACCTAGTCGGCACCCTTCCTGCGGTTATAGCCGCGTTACGGGGTCCATTGGGAGAGTCGGTGAGAGTTCGGATACCGGGAACCGTGTTGGTGGAGCGGATGGGGGACGCTATCAAAGAACTCAACCAGGAGCATGCAATATCGGTGGAGATTCTGAAGGGGATCATTCCCCCGTCATGGGTTGAGTGGGCCTTAGAACCGACAGGAGAAACCGGAAGGCGTCAGCCCACCGTTGCAGAACTGGCAGCACACGATGGGGAATCTACTACGCCGAGGAAAGCCCAGCACAAACTGGGCAAGGCGATTAACAAGATACAACTTGAAAAGTTCATGGAGTCTCTGGAGCACCTCCCCCAGGAGGCGGTACCACCCACGAGGGACAACCCCTACGGAGGTCAAGAGGCCAGGAACATGGCATACGCACGAACGAGAAGCTCGCAAGGGCAAGGGGGGCACGCGTTCCTGAGAGCGGCTCCCACCGACCGAGCTCGAGAGATTCCATCGAACGAATTCGTCTACGCGACGAGACGCGCCTTGGGAGTTGAAGAATTCTTGGCGGAAAGATGTCCCAGGTGCCACAGAGGCAGGGAAGGCGAGATCATCACAACGGTGCACGCAAGGACCTGTCGAAGGGATGGAGCACAGGTCAACATGCACGAGCCGTTAAAATACGCACTATCGAGAGCACTCAACGGCCTTCGCGTCAAACACGACGTTGAAAGCGGGGCACCGTTCACGGGGGAAAGAAACCTGAGCATGGACATCGTCATCAGGCCAGGAGCCCTCACGAACGCATCTTCTCCGGGGTACCGCAACAAAGGAATACTCCTCGATGTCACACACGCAGACCCGCAAGCACAGGTACACTTGCGGAACGGCAGCGCGACCAGCGATGGAATCGCAGCCCAAGCATCCGAGGCGCGAAAGCGTCAGCACTACGCTCGTCCGGGACACATGTCCTTTGACGAACGCAGCTTTAAACTTACCACCTAAGCCGTGGAAAGCTTTGGCCGGCTTGGAGAGGAGGGTTACGAGTTCATCGATGAACTTGCGACACATGCCGTGGGAGGAAGGGACGGAGGAACGATGGCTCTGAAAGGAGTCTTCAAGGAACGACTTCTTCAGATCGTTTCGGTGGCTACACAGGTGGCCATATCTCGGCGAGTGCAGAGGTACAAGCTCGCATTGCGCGGGCGTCAAGACGCCGAAAACAGGCGAACAAGATCGACCTCGGACCAGTCAACGCCAATGATATGGGGATGGAGTGTAGACGCATCGTAGAACGCGTTTTCGTTTGAAGTTGGCGTCTTGTTTGAGAGTAGATGTGACAGATTTGCGTAGAATAGGGTAAGATGTTATCATGAACGGAGATGAAAGGGCTTTTCCAACACGGAGATGTAGCATGGATCAAAGCATTTGTTGGATTTCAGCTTTTACAAGCGGACATCAACGCAGTAGTATTTTAGCAAGCTTACGAACGCATATAGGATACCATCAGGATTGTCATTGGTAAGTTGAAGAGGAGATACTTTTACGATGTAAATGACAGTAGAAATAAGTCCTACATATGTTGTTGTACTTCGTATTGGTTTAATATTCATGTAGAGTATAAGACATTAAGTGAAAGTTTTCTGAGGTACATCTGCAATTGTCGGAAGGCAAGCATAAATAAATAAATAAATAAATAAATTGCATACAACAATCATAGAGCTGCATCTATTCTACTACGCATATCCTACAGCAGCAATGCGCTGTATTTCAATATATTTTTCGCATCGACCGCGTACCTGGTGACCAATAAAAAGACGTAACAGTGCTAGCAGGTGATATCAAGGTCCCTGGAAAGGCCAAAATTCGAAAAATGCACACTGCTCTAAATAAATGCGAATGCCTCCATGAATCTCTCCCCATATCGATTTACAGAGAAACACGTCAATAGCTCCACATACATGCCTTCCCCCGAATCTAGCAAGCCACCCAACGCAAAGACAGGAGGACAGCGAGAAGGGGCACTTCAAGCCCAACCAGGTCAAGATATCGTGGTATGCTGCATATCCTCCAATTTTGGAAATCGTACACTCCCAAGATCCAGCAGTCATCATGTCAGCAGCTATACAACAGCAGCAGCAGTGTAGACGAGTCCAACATACAGCAGTAGTGACAAATACACCATCATCACTCGAACCTAGAGAGCCACTGATGCAAAGGTAGGTGTGTGCTGGTGTGCTTGCATGCTTGTGGGAATTGTGGGAAAATCACAGGACCTGTTGTGAGCCGGCAGGGCTCGCATTGGGGAGGGGACAGAGAAGTGCAGAAGTACAAGAACCAGCTATGGGTCTACAACCCCTCTCACTGATCATTTTCACTGATCATTTAAGAATAATGAAAAAATAGTAGTTTAGGCGGCTTGACGACTGATCTTTTGGAGGCCTACAAACCTACCCTGCCCCAGCGGCCACACCGCGACCACGCATTACCCTTCTGACCCTGTCTGTGCCCACCGTCCTGCCGCGGGCAGCCCTCATGGCCTGTGGGTGGAGATAGCTGTTGCATCTACAGAAGTACACTCGCCTTTTTCTGCTGTACTTCTGTCTCTCTCGCCCGCTCTCTCTCCTTCTTTTTTGCCGCAAGAAGAAAATAGAGATAGGCCCAAAGGGGATAATAAAGAAGGGTGTGTACATGTACAACAGTCCTACAGCTGTGCATACTGAAGTCCAAGCAGCAAAGTACTCTTCGAACAACAGCAAGTTGTCAAACGATACTGCGCCATGTTCCCTGTGAAGGCCACGTTCCACATGAAATTAAGAATGTATCCGCCAATACAGATGCTTTCGTTCTTAGCTCCAACTGGCATTACTGATAACTCAGTGTTAGGCTTTCACAAACTCAAAATAAGCCAAGTCTCCAGTTGGTTTCAATCCACCCTTTCGACTGAGGTTATATCTCAAACGGGTAGTCTTTCTGTGAGGTTAGGTTTACTTTCTAAAAAAAGAAGGGGGAAGGAACAGGGTGAAAGATAGAGGTGCAGAAATATGAGACACGTGTACTTTTTATACTTTTATAGACGCACCAGCTATCTCCACCAATAGGCTATGGGCAGCCCGCGACGGGGTGGTGGGCACAGACAAGGTTATAGAAGGGTTGATGAGTGGTCCCGGTGCGGCCTGAAGGTCAGAATAGCCTTGTAAACCTTGAAAAGTTCAGTCGGCAAGCTTTCAACTACTCTTACTCAAGGAAAACGATTGGCGTCTACACTTCTCTGCCCCCCACCCAATGTTAGCCCTGCCGGCTCACTAGAGCTCCTGCGTTTTTCCCACAAGCACGCTGCTATAGCACACCAGCATACACCTACATTTACATCAGTGGCTCCCTAGGTTTGGGCGAGGGTTGTGTGCAGAGCTAGTTTGTGTGTCTGTGTGAAAGCATGTGCGGAGAAATTCATTTGTTGCGGCATTCGCATATAGCGCACTGTGCATTTTTCGATTTTTGGTAACCTTCCAGTGACCTTGATTTTTCCCACTGGCACTGATGTCTTTTCATTGGTCACCGGTTAGCGCGGCAGTGTTAGTACTAAAGACACACCTACCCATGGAGTTGCCAACACCTGGCGTGGAGGGCTATAGGGCGGCAACCACACCAGCATTTGCTAATGGTCTATGATTGATCTGTTACGCCTGTAGACCCAACGACGGTTAAGAGATTGTGTATCCTTCCTCACGGGAGTGGTCAGAATTCCAGCAGTGGCAAGACCCGCCCTATTGCCCAGTGGCTGACTTATTGCGGTGCGGCAGACCATGAAATACAGCAACTTCTGGGGCCCAGAGATATATATTGGAGTGGTCAATAACTGCATGCTGGAATAGGATTGGTCGTTGGTACCTACTTGTGAGTTTCCTTTGACTTGGCAAGAAACCGAATGCCTGGACGATGCCGTACGTATGTGATGCGCCGGCGTTTTCGAATTCCCCACATGTGTGCATGTAGAACACCCGCTGAAGCTGCAGCATGAGCGGTAAAGGCGGTTGTCGAAGCAGCAGAGGCGGCTAACGCTGCAGCGGTGAAGCCTTGGAATCAGGTATTTATCCGCCGGTCGTGAAGAACAGGTGTACCCTTGACTGATTGGGTTATGGTGCTTACGTGGACACTTCGTGTAGCATACCTTTGTGTTGTACTGCTATTTCGTCCACCCAATCTACGGTCACCGCTTTTTTTCGAGCATGACTAGGTTGTTGGAATGTGCGTGACGGCTTCGGGCAGGATGGTCTTCCGCTTGCTAAAGTTGATGTGGGCTGATGGCGCTTTCAATGTTCCACCCGTCTGTGACCACTATACCACGTATCTGTTCCTGTTGTTTCGGTCACGTCATTGAGGAGAACGCCGAGTGGCGACGGCAGCGTCAGCAAGGTTTCGGGCAAGTATAGGGCCGGGAAATACAGAACAGGTATTTATGTAGGGAGGACGGTGTTTGGCCCTGGTGGTGGATGACAGCCCGTGCTCGATGCTGTCCGCTGGTAGTGTCGTGCCACCTACATGACCTCTTTACGAAGGTTCCACATCATTCGGAACCACGGCGTCTTGCTAGTTGCAATCTTCGTCATGTCGAACACAGGGTCCATGCCATCTGCTGGTTTGGGAACCGACATGGATGAATTTGCTGTGGCAGCCGAGGTGAGTGTGCAACTGCGAAAGATGGACTCTTCGGCCCGATGAATTGCCTGAAGTTGGCTTATTCCCCACACCTACGGGTGGGAGGGAAATACGGGCACAAACGATGAACATTCCCACTAAGCTGTTCCTGCAGTAGAAACACGCCCTCGGTCCCTTGTTTTAGAGGTTGCAAGCACCGGCCAGGGGAGGAAAGGAGAAACCGAAGTAGGTATCCCAGGGTGTGAAGTCTCGCGCGGTGTTGGTTGCTTGGGTCAACGTTGAGAGAGAGAATTATGGCGTGTGGTCTCGACGATCGGCGTGCCTGCTGAACTTTCGACGATATCGCTTGCCAAACGTGCCACTGCATCTGATGTCCATGGTACTGACCGGATGTCCCTTAATGCCTGTTTGGCGGAAAAAATAGTATGTACCCTCGGAGCACCTATTCGTGACCGTCAGAAGGTCAAGATGTGCTTGGGATATGTCTGTCATTCTATCACAACGGCGTTTGTCATCACAAGGGAGTTGCTGAATCCAGGCCGCCACTGTTTGTCATGCCGTGGCTGAGTGGAGGCAGCACGCAGACGGAAAGCGATGGTTGCAAACCTAGAGAATTTTCGAGACTCGATTCTTACCATGAAGCGCAAGTTCTCTCTCCCCGTGACCTCCCGCTCACACTAGTTTGGCTTTGTTTGTTTCACCTTCTTGCAAGCACACGACCGTGTGTTGATGGATCACGTAAACAGGCCTCGTCCGGGATAGATAGCGTCCGGGTGAAGGAGGAAGTGCAAGAGGAACAGGAGGGAGAACAGGAAGCGAGGCTAAGCTAGCGTTCGTGTCTGCGTGTTGCTGTGACGTAGGCTGGACATGTTTGGCGCCTGTCGCACCGAACTGCTGTCTAAAGTGAGCGCGTGCAATTTCTTAATTGCTGATGCTCCATGGTATCTTAAGCGTGGTCTGTACGACCTGCGTTAGATCTGGCCGCTCAACATGTTGGCAGCCACCTCTGTGCAAACGGACGGGCCGGGGGGAGCCCATCCCGTCCATCCCGTCCATCCCGTCCATCCCATTCACACCCAATCACGTCATGGCAAAGGCTTCCTCAGTTGTTTGGATGCGTTGTTGATTGTACCTGGAGATCGTGTTAGCTCCCAAGCCTGTTTCTTCTTTGAAGTTGACTCCTCGGTAAGGATTGTTAGTTGTATGTCCACCTGATCGCGCTCAGATACCGCGCATGACTGGGTTGTACTTCACGTCTACATGAGTTGAGGCTTTCTGTGTAGCCCCAGCCAGGGTCATCTTTTGGAGATGGTACTTGCGGCATCAGGGAGACCCATGCTTACAGTTTTCGGATGACTCGCTACAGGCAAGGCCGGGCAAGAGCAAGTCCGCGGTATGGCCAAAGCCCTGCTCCGACACAGCATCTGGACAGCCAGCAGCCGGGCGCCCAACCAAGCTGAAAGGTAAACAGCAATGGGGTGTTCGAGTGTACCTACCGCACGAGCAAGGGGATTGCTGTTGTGGCCGTTGCGGTTTTCAGTTTCTTGTTTGCCTGTATTTCCAATCCAGTAGCTATTCCTCTCCTTAGATGTTCCTCTACAATGTCCTCGGCCCCGCTGGTAAGCAAGTTTTCTCCGAAGTGCCGATTCCAACAGTCAGCCTTGCAAACAGCCGTATTGCCACGTAGCGGGTGCAAGGAGCCACCCGATCAGCGTCCAGAAATGGTTACGAGATTCAAACTTGATTGGAGGAAGGCGTTGACTCTCTCTGTCGCAGGCGAAGACTCGCTGCTGGCATCTCGAAACACAGCATCAAGTCATGCTCTATCGCAGGACCGCATACTTTTGCTGACAGCACCTAAACACAAATCATACATCAGAACGCAAACGAACACGTGTGTTTCTTCCCGGTGTGGCCGTTGCGCGATGCGTGTTCATCAATGTTGCTCTCCCGGCCGTAAAAAGTTGCTGCAGGTCATGTTTTCATTTATCAACCGACGGGAAAATTATCAACGGGAACATTTCGTTGTGTAGATATCTCCTCCGTCGCTTTTGCCGTGGAAGCAGACGGGGCGAGACCAGTGGCTACACCTTGAATGTTGTTGTTCTGTTGCTGTTGCCGCTGAAGTGGTGCTTGTGGTAGGCAGATGAATTGTCTCTCAGACCTCTATCCGCAATCTCGTAGTTCCAGCCCTCAAGACACGCCACATTTTTGGTGGTCACGATCCCACCCAACATTTGATCCAAGCAAAAGATAGACGACGGGCGGGGAAGGAGTTGTTCTAACACCCAGACAAAACAAGAGCCCTTTGCCCCAGTCGCTTGGAAGCTGGACCACAAAGTATTCCATTTTACTTTCCATGTCCTATCTGTGTTGGCGCCAGTCTGTTCCTGCCTATCCATGTTTAACGAACCAACCCGTCCCTCTTTATTGTGCGTACTCGCGAATGTGAGGTCTGCAACGCTAAATTGCGAGTATTTTTACTCCGGAAATAATTGACCCTCTGGCCTGAGTACAACTGGATGGCTTGCCTTGCTTTGTGGCCAAGCGAAGCTCATCGTCAAACTCAGTAACGCGTGGGCTGTTCACGTAAAGAACGTTGTATCTCATCCGTATGACGCCAGCGAGTGTTCCTCGCCGGTGCTTTCTTTGCCGGCCTGGCAAACCCCACTCCACCGCTTGGACGTGTGCATGCTATCACCACGGGAAACACTGAGGTGCCGCCAAGTACCGACGATGAGGCCCCACGAGGGAATGATATCGCCTTTCCGATTAGTCTCCTTGACAAGAAAGTGGTCAGGGCCCGATACATCCGATCTGCGAGACACCAGCAACCGCCGCTTCAAGTACTATAGAGCTGCACCTGCTCCCCCGTTTATGCCTGCAATCGCGTGTGTGTGAGTGGTTTTGCTGTCAGTCGCCTTTATATTATTTCCCCGTAGCTGAATCACGCACCGATGAAATTTCTAGTCCACCAGCATTGATGACGAGACCTAATCCAGACCAACCTAAAGCAGTACTTGTCGTGAACGCAGCCTTCAGCTTCGTGTATACCCGCGATACACTCAACGGCACAAGATTGGCGCTCGCCACTGCTGCACAAATCCAGTGTTCTTTTTGCCCAATTGTGTGGGTGTTGTGTTCGAGGTTTGGTATTCAAGGTTGTGTCTCTGTTACAGTATAATAATGCGGTGTTGCTTAATTGCACACCACTCCTGTTGGCAGTATTCTGATTCTGGAGACCAGATCCTGGTGTCCAATCTCCTCTGCGGTCCTACTACAGTACGATCGAGGGAGCCTTCAGTTCTAAATCATGGCGTGGACGAATCGAATGTTGTTGCTCGAAGCACTGATCATTCGCGTGGGTCAGCCAGTTACCGCGGGTGATGTTGATCAAAGCGGCACGCACACTCTCAGGTTTTGTGGAGTTTTTCGTCCCCAAACACGTGACACGTTTTTGTTGATGAGCCGGTTCACGGCGCGCGGTGGACTCCGCTTACATTATTTCACGTTCATTACACGGTTCGTTCTGTATTCGTGAGTCGCCGCCAAGCGCGCTGTGGAATTTGGGGGTTGTTGCTTTCCTCAGGCCCATGTTAGCTCCATTCCCACCCCTAGAAGGCAAGGGCCCCTAGTAGACAAGGGCTAACTTAAGTAATTTCGAATGGGGCCGATTGATCAAACACCACCACCTCTGGAATGTCTTTTCTCCCTCTCCATATATAGAAGGAAGGGACCAGACATTAGGCAGACCCGTGTGCATCTTGTTCTCAAAATGGATAGATTATCTCGATCGCAGCACCATGGCACCGCACAACTCTAAGTTCGATTGCTTTCGGATTGTTTTAGGCGTCGTCCGCGGTAGCCGGGACCTCTACTCGTTGAGTATCATGCGTTTTAAGAGAAGCCAGCCGACACTACATCCAAAAGCTTGACGGGAAGTTGATTGAACTTTTACAAGTAATGGTAATTGACGGACGACCGAACCTTTGCCCAATATCTTGACCCATGGTGCCACTCGATTGCTACAATGTAAGCAAGCTGTTCTAACCCCAGAGTTTTCAAACCCTTCGCCTATGTATCATTCGTGCCCTCGGTTATCACCTTCAAACAAGAGCCTTCCAAGCGCCAACAGTTGACCTCCGCGTCAGGAACAAAGGAGCTATGCGCGGGCGGTGGTGCGGCGGCAGCACATGAGACGGCGAGTCTGGTAGGAGTTTCAGCGACTCTACGTCAACAATTCAAGCTTGTGCTTCTTGGCCCGTGCATGGTTTGTTAGGATCGTTTCGTACGTCACTCACGCGGTACCTACTGTCGTGACAGACGATGTTTGGTGATTGCGTGGTAAAAGCGTGTTTGTTTCGTGGTACGGTAGATACTGGAGGGTTTTGCTGCATAGCAACTTACCAGTAGTACACAGCTGGTATCGAGGGTAGTATCGAGCACCGGTGAAACTATTATCCGCTTCCATAAACACACCGATTCTGAGAGGAAATCAGCCACGCTTGCAACCCTAGCGAGGCAGCACCATTGTACGCGTGTTGGTCCCGACGGTCTGTACATCCGCTGTTGCAGGTTTGGTTTTGAATCTATCTGAGAAACGGCAAGGGGAAGGCATGCACCGTTTTGTGTATCGCTTGTTTCACTTTTGTAGCGGACAATCCGCCACTAACCACAGCCGCTCACTTCGACGAGGCTATTGAATGCTGGATGCCAGCATCACGGGGTTGAAGAATCCCCGTTTCAGATAAGAACCGACTCGAAACACCGAATCCACTTCGCGTCTCGCTGCGGGAAGCCCAGGTAGTAGTTCGTTTTGATTTGACCCGGTGGTGTTGCTGGTGGTGCGAACGGAACGCGGTAGTCTATGGTTCGAGTGGAATTGAATGACGGAAGCAGAACTCCCATCATTCAAACTCAGGAAGACGCAATGTCCAAGCGGTCAGATATTACATAGTATTAGGCGTGTGCGTCTGGAGCCTTCTGTCTGAACCTAATAGTCACCGTCTTGTGGAGGAAACCGCGCTTGAACCGCGGACCGCCAAACAGAACCAAAACAGCTCAACACGAGGGCAGGCTGCCAGTCGGGGTGTTTCTCGGCGGCGATATCCCGTGGATCAAAGCTTGTTGAATGAGCATCAAGATGTCTCCCGTGAGCTTGGACAGCAGTGCGGAACGTGGACTCCACCAAGACCAAGCACTGAACATAATACCGTAGGCTCATTCTATCATTCTATCCCCCGGCGAAAGCACAGCGTGTAATGGACCGAGTTTCAACAAGGGAAGAATGGCAGGGGCATTCATGTTGTTGTCGGGTGTTGATGTGGCTTTCGGTGCTGCGTCGTGATACGCGCTACTTGCTTGCTGAGACCAACAGAACAATATCGGCTGAAGACTGGAAAGGGGTTTCTGTTCGATCGTGTTCTGGACCGTACGTTTCTGCAGTTGACGCGTGCGACCACCAGACACAATGGACCAGGACAGTGCTGCGCGGAGGATGGCTGTACAAGGCAACCGAGATTTGGTATAGCCGGCATCAACAAGGCGGACTTCTGCTCGAAGCACAAGGTGGACGTCGTCCGCAAGAGGGTCGGCCGCATGTACCAATTCGCCGTCATTTGATAAAGCCGGCAGCAAGAGGGCGGAGCTCTGTCATCTCGGCACGCCAACGCAAGTTTGATAAAAGAATACCCCGCGCAAGATGGGCTGCAGGAGGTCGCGAAGCAGCTGAGCGCTGCCACTCAGGTGGTGGCGCGAGCGAAGCAGCACCGAGCGCGGACGGAACAGGAGTACAAGGTAGGACAGGCTTCTTTGTGTTGAGGTGCGAGGTGGCTGGCTGGCGGACGAAGAGTCACGGGAGGTGTGATGTACGTGTGCGCGGAGGGATTTTTTTTTGCGTGCGGGCTTTGCGTCGTACAAACATATGTTGTTATCGTTGTGGGTTTCCTTGTACCTATGAGGCGCCGTGATTGCTTAGTGTGTTTCGGCCACTCAACAGCTTTTCTCAATCAAGGAAGCCGCAGTAGCTCACAGGTGTCTTCCAAGAAATCACCCACTGGACACGCAATTTCTGACAACGGGTTCAATGCTGTCATTTCTGTGACGATCGGGATCTGCGCTGGGGGACATGACCGGATGGACGCATTCGATTAAACTTGACGAAAACGAACAGCTCACGAAGAAAAGGTCAAAAGGTCCAAAGTGCGTACAAGGAGAAGAAAACGAAGGCTAGGGAGAGGAGACGTATACTCGCCAGCAAGCCGCGCCAAGTCTAGGATAAGCAAGTGCGTCAAAACGCGACCCTACATGCCGTGTGTAGGTGTCCAAATGCACTGTCGAATATACAAGTCCTCCAGACGCGGCGCCTATAGACCAGCACGTTCTCATTCCTGATGAGATTGTTGTGATAGGCGGAGGTGATTGCGTATTAGGTAGGTCTTGAGGGAATTATCAGCTCTTAGTGTTACAAGTTGCATGCGGAGGGATGATGCCACAGCCGCGCTTTACAATATCGTCGTGCCATTGGCCGTTGAACTTGAGGACGAAGAGGCTCGATCTAGTAGGTTGTATTGTTTTATTTCGAGATTGCGTCTCACTAATTTTTTTTTACCCCTAGGAAAGAGAAAGACAGCAACCTGGCAGAGAGAACATTTCCGCAGACACCTTACTGTGCTCTTTTTATCGCGTCTATGCCTCTCTCCCCATAACTGATTTCTCTCGTCTCCGAACCGCAACCGAAAACCTCTTGCCTCCGATGAAGGAACTAATTTCACGTCTCGAACTGCATGTAGTCGCCTCGAACGACCAAGTCCCGTACCTTTTTCTTCGCCAACTTGCAGGTCATCGTGAAACTACCCATGCAATGATATTAGTCTCTGTTAATGACTCCCTTATTTCGTGGGGTGCGCAACACCACTCGCGAGTCCTCTACGTTGCGTACGTACTGTGTATGGCTTGTACGGCTCAGGTGTTCGAACTTAAACCTTCCTGCCCTCCGGGACACTCGTCCCAATTTGTTGCCCCCAACCGCCATACAAAGTGCAGGCTCCCCTTCCGCATGGCCAAGTTTATCATTTTAGATATTTTGAGGCTCAAGTTATTAGTTAACTGCCACTTCTGCCTATTGTGGTGGCGCGTTCTGTACGGCAACACGTGCAAGATTAGAGCCTCCGCCCCCGCACCTGGCTCACGGTTTTGTTCAAGAACCACTCTCTGCTCCGCCTTTTTTTTTTGTCTTCACTTCAAATCAGCGCTCACAGCACTGGTAGTGCCGTTTACTCCAACCCGTGGTCACACAGAAGGATCCCTCTCTTCCCTCCCCTCCTGCAGTACGTTGGTTACGATTGCTAATGCGAGAAGAGTTCATCACTCCCTTCCCTCTGTGTACACACGAACTAACGCTATTCACTGGGTAGGCCAGGAGTGGGAGCGAAAAACTCGCTTTGCAAGAAAAGCTCGCTTACGCCGGGATTCGAACCCCTGATCTGACCTCTAGAAGGTGTCGGAATTATCAGCTAGACCACCGGGGCAACCGGCACTTCGCCTTGTGCATTCTTGCAATACGGGTATGGTTTAGTTTGCAGCAAAAAGCCTAAAGAGCGTGGTTTGGAATTGGTAGAGTACGGGCCCGGAGATAAGAAACGTCAAATTCGGGTCGAGCCTCAATCCCTTACATGGGGTCAAAGGACCAGCCGAACGAAGGTGTCCGTTTTCTTGAAAGACATATCTTATTCCTTTGGAACGTCGCACCCTCCCAATCCTCTTACTTCTGACTTCGTATATTTTCTTACTTGGCCAAAGAATACAACACAACAATTGGTCATCGTGCTGTTTAACCAGAATGAAAGCTCGATGTGACCATTGGTGTGGCGAAAAAACACTCTCTACCCCCTACCAAAGCAATGCACTGTTCAGCTAGGTAGGGGGGTGGCAACACGGAAGGAGCAGCAGTGGGACGTTCTTGTTGGGCACGCTCCTCCAGCTACCCCATGGTTCTTATGTCTCGGGGTATCGCACCATCATGTTTCTTGTTGACGTTCCTTGTGCTGTGGCCGAGATTGAGCTGTGTTTCTTAGCCTTTTTTCTTGATTTTCGTAAATATTGAGCCTTTTTTCTTCACAGAATTTTTCTTAACAGCGGGCCCAAGCTGTATGTGTAGTCTACATACGGAAGCATCGTCGGAACGTTAGCTTGCAGCACAGCAGTCTTTTGTATCAATCTATTTTTGCATATCGAGTGATTCCTCCTCCTGTTGTTGTAGCCACTGCGTTTAACGGTTGTTGTGGTACATCGATAGTATCCGACAGTAATATGCAGACGACTGGATGAAGGTTTATTCCCTGTTCAAGGTCAATTGTCCGCGATGTGATGGGAGAGATAAAGCGAACGGCGAACAACGCGAGGCGAGAAAACAGATGTCATAAATAAAGAGGAAACTGCGACGCATTTCTCTCGCGTGGTTTGAAAACTTCATCAATCAGAAGACAGCCTAGACTAAAGAGGACAGCAAATTTTGTAACCTGTTCAGGTGGTCTTCGTCTTTAGATAACGGAAAACCGTTTCTTTGTGTCGGAGAGCGTGGAGGAGGGGGTAGATGAACTGGATAGAGATACGGGCACGTTTTTTGTTATGAATACGATACAGGAACAATGTCAGTAGCAACGTCAACGCCGCAGCGGCAACAGCAATTGATGGCGACCTCGCGTCTCGGTCGGGAGACCCAAGTGCTGAAAGCAACAGTTGTAGCATGGACACCCCTGCCTGCTTCTTCTTCTCTCTTCGTTGCCATCGCGTTGTAAACAAGGTGTTTGGACACTTTGTGTTCACGATCGATCAATCAACACCACGTGTGTTGGTTCAAACGGGTCCGCTTGCCAACCTCCTCTTCACACAAGGACACCCACCGACCTCACCTTAGCCCTAGCCACAAGCAAGCGCACGCAGCCGTTAGGGAGACGTGTGGCGGGTTTAGAAAGACGGGCCATCGAACGAACACGACCGGGTTCGTTGTGTATGTGGTCTGAGTATAGATGGACCTGATACCCGAAACTCAGACGAGACTACGTTACCAAGACACGGCAGACAAGAAAATCATCACGCCTTGGAGACACCTGGTACCCGTCGCGCGCCTTGGTGCTTGTCGACTGCGGCCATTGGGCCATAACTCCTTCCGCATCTTCTCCTTTGGTCAACTATGTTGAAACTAATCCCTTGCGTCGGTCCCACGGTATTGTCGATAATTTTGTACGGCGGAGCATAAAGAGCACCAATTTTGGTGCCATTGAGGGCCTACATTAAACAAGACGCAACAGAGTGTGGTCGTCTTGGCAACAAGTCCCTACCAGGCTTCTTCCTGTGGCCCTCATGAATCTTGCCTGTCCCCCCCCCCCGATACTCGGCAGGTCAACCCGACCACAACAACACCCCAACAAAGGATGACACCAAACGCTTCCTTACGAAATGACCATATATTTTAGCGGATAGAGTCGACGAAGAAAGTCGGAAGAAACACCAACGTTGGGTTGTGACTCTTGACACAAGGAACAAATCAAAAAGAGCATTCATCGATCCTCGTGGCTTGCAGGATTCTCTTGTCTCCGCATTGTTGCCAATTATTATTGTGATGACGGCGTCTGCGGATCTACCATAGCACTTTCGTATAGAAACGGCGGATCAAAACAAGAGCCATCAAGAGAAAACTTAATAATGAAAACACCGACTGCAAGTATCAAGCCTCTTCCGCTCTGCTGCCGTCCATTCAAGGGTTGTTACACCGACAACCTAACAAGCGGCCCCAACATACGCCGGGTTTTGTCCAGTGCTTGCTACAGATTCGCGAATATGTCGAAAGCACATAAAGGCGGCCCAGTAAGATCGGCATTCGAGGAAATCGAGACACACGCGAAAACCACGTTAGTTTCTTCATGTCTGTCCCATCAACCGATATTGCGAACCACTGACCAAACCACGCTGTTTAGGCCCAAAGTATCAGATCATGCTACTTGCTGCTGCCCGACCATATACAACACAGTAGTGGATAGAGACGGCCGAGCAAACATGTAATCGAGGCGACGCATGAGCACCTAAACAGCATCTACCTCCCCAATCCTCGCTCAGCTTGTCGACTCTTTCTTTGTCTATACCCACAAACATCCACACCAGTGAAACAACAAACAGCAAAAAACATGCAGATGCCGTGTGAACAATACACACCACAGGCGTCGTCGAGCGTTTCTGTCGCGCAACTTCACTGCTATTCACTTATATATGGTGAAAAAATACCCACGCAGTAGAACATCTCCATCATCTTTGGTCTGAAAAACTATCGGGCAACGTGGCCCGTCTAAGCCCCCGCCAGCAACACCAACATATTCGACGAAATATGCCAAACGTGCTCCCGTGACTCCAAGAGATATATACACATATTCATGATGGACCTTACGCCACCGCTCGCCCCTTCCTTCGCCACACACTCGCATCACCTTACAACAGCGTCGTCGTGGACAAAAGGACCGAGCCGATAATTTACAGAGCAGTCCTCTTGTTTTCGAAACGCCGTCCTCTATGTAACTCGCGTAGACCTACGCAGCTATGAACCATCGGAACCATCACATCCGCATTGAGTGCAGTACAGTAAAGGTCCATGTTTAGTGCCGGGGTGTGCGCCGAAATTCCACCCGCGCCTAACCGGGCACCGGCACTATTCCAAGTACAGAACGACTTGGTATTTTAAGGTGTGCGAGCCGAAAACACCGGCACTGTACCGGCAACCGGCACTATTCAATCGGCACTAAACAGGGACCTCTACTATACCTCAAGCGCCGTACTTCTGTACCATTTCGCGACCCCGCAACGAGTCGGTGGGGCGCGCGGTTACCTGCAGGGTCCTGTTGAGGCCACTCACGCTTTCACCCTCCTCCTTGATCGTTCCGCACTTCTCCCGACGAGAATCCTCGACTGAACTCTTCAGGTTGATTGTGTCAGCGTTTTCCATGTTTTTGTCATCGTCTTTGTTGTTGTTTTGAATCGTTTCAACCTTGTCCATGTTGCTGCTGCTCTTGTCGTTGTCGTGGCTGTTGATTCCTTGTTGAACATCGTCAGAGCCGTCGAACGAGCCGAAGTCTTGGTTGAAGGTGGACGACATGCCCTTCACTCCGACTTCGTAGTCGTCCACAGTCCAGCCCTGCGTTTTGCCGTTACACGGTAGGAAACAAAGCACGTTTCAATCAATTTTCATACCATCAAGAACCGAATCCAACTCTCTTTCCTTTAAACAAAGGCCTCCAAGTATAGATCAAGCGTACGGATGTCGTGTCCGTTTCGGCGTGGGTTGAACGCAGAGATTGATTGAGGCATGAGGGCACGTTGGTGATGAAGAGGGGGGAAAAGATACGTGAGGTGCGCTAGGTCAGTCTTGAAACATTGCAGAAATAGAAGAATTTGTGCACTGCGTTATTGAAGTCGGCAAAGGGGCAACTTCCCTTGTCGTCTTTGGCGTTCCCCGACGTGCGATCATCTCTGTCTCCGGTTGTCTACAGTATGGCTTGATGAAGTGCAAGATAGGGGTGGGTGAGTGCCTGTCAAGGTATCCACAGACAGACAGCATGCAACATCGGCGAAGCGGAGCGCCTAAACCGTAGGGGTGCTCAAACAACAGAGGCGGGTACACGGGTATGTACCTGCTTTCCGAGGGCGAGAATGTGCTCCTGGGCGTCGATGCCGGCATGCCTGCGAAAGTTCAAGAGGAATAGCTTTGATTCAGGCTTCACCTGAGGAAGGACAACCGAGAGGGCAAGGAACGTGACGCACAGGCAGCAGCAGACACGCGTCGTGATGGGGTAGGATTAGAACTTGCCTCGTTGCGCGAAATCATGCGATGTAGCGACGATCAAACACGATGTGTGATTGCTGTGCCACTCATTTACTACCTTCTACTTGTTTCGCGTGTCACAGCAACTTCTCATACGTGTGACGCGCGATTGAACGTCGTTGCACAAATTCGGTTTTCGCCGTTGTGACCATGCCGTGTAAATTTTGATGCATGGGCGAGGACTGCACACGGGACGTGTACGCAACATCCTGGCAAGGACGCCAGCTATCGGCAATCCCACCGGAACAACAAGAGTCTATCCGGCGAGGTTTCATCGCCCAAAAAAAAATCGTACCCACCTCTCCCTTGGCAAGCTCCCGCTGTACCAAGGCCTCGTACTTGACAAAGTGCTGTGATCCCTGCCTGGGTGCTACGCCTGGTTGGAAACCGACGTCGAACTCTTCTTCTGTCCACCCGCGTTCTGCAAGGATGAAGTTGTGCTCCTCCAAGGCGATGCCGTGCGTTTCGCGGTACCTGGCCGCGGTGGAGGCACCAACCAAGAGACGTCAGAGATGTTGACACAAAGAAGAAAAATCACAGACAGAAAATTATCAAAATGTTTTTGTATCATACGTAAAACAGGAACGAAACAAACTCGTACCAATGTCCAACAGGTGGGACCTCGTGCTGGATAGCCCGGCCGCGCCTCTCGTGATTTTCTCCAAGAGAACGTCCATGCACCGCCGTGGGAACGTTCACACACATTAGTGGGTGAACCACAGCAGTACAGCGGTAGTGTGCGCCGTAGAAACAACACAACGTCCACCAACAGCCTCAATACGTTCGTGCGGTCAACGTCGCCGCGTCGCATCTCCCGATCACCTTTGCAGCTTCCTCTTCTCGGTCTGGTTAATCTTGCCGCCTTCCAGGGTCTCCTCGAGCAGCATCCGGTACTTGGTCTTGTGTCCCCGGGACTGGTTGACTTTGTTCGAAAAGTCCTCGGAGATGGCCTTCTGGAGACCCGCGCCAATTAAAGGCCGGCGCTTGAGAAAGGCGCGCAGGGCGTGCTGGTCCCAGACATACACCACCACCTGGCGTCCGCGCCCGTGCGAGGGAGCAGCAGAGGGTGAGGCAAAGGAACGGGATGAGATGGATCCTACGAAAGATATTGTACGACGTGCTTGCACCGGGAATACAAGTTAGTCTCGCGTGTGGGGGGGGGGGGGGGGG
>CACKRE030004717.1:37920-48219 GCA_902602495.3 Ectocarpus sp. CCAP 1310/34 | reverse complement strand
GGGGGGGGGGGGGGGGGGGCGGAGGTCACGCGATTGATATATACTTCTACATGATACAGGCTCCCGCCTAGGGAGTTAGGTAGCTTGCCCACCGGGGGCGACGCAAGATGACATGGCCGATGTTAATGTATGTTAATGTTTTCACGGTTTGTATCGTGGGGATAGCAACCAGTCACGAACGCCGTGGCTCATTCATCTGACGTCACCCGTCATCATGGCATGTCATTTCCCCCTCCACCTTGCTGTGGTAGGCGACTTTCCCATCCTTTCCTCTTAACCGACGGCGGGCTTCGGAGGAAAGGATGGACGTCGCGTACCAGAGCAAGATGGAGGAGAGGGGGAAGTGGCAGAGAGAGAGCTCGATGTGCGCCGAGAAGAGGCTTGGTACCTTGCTTGCCGCCGACTTCGGACGAGCAAACGTTACGACCGTTCGCAAGGGGAAGTGCACAGAAAAATGAAGGACTGCAATGCACGTCCGCATGGTGAGGGCGTCAAGGGCTGAAAAAACAACACATGCTATGCATAGATACCCTTGAGGGTGTGGGTTTTAGGAGGACGGCATGCAGACCACCAATATTGGCGGCACAGGCACAGACCTTTTCCGTCACTGTTGGCATTCGTCAACTTCAAGCGTCTGCAACAACGTGGAGCATCGGTCGTTGGTTACCATGGCCAACATATACGCCGTGTTTTTCAAAGCCAGCCCCTTCATCAGCCATTGTCGCCCACCTTCGCCTGGTTGAGGAACGCGCACACCATCTGCTGTGTGCCAGGGTTCCGAAGCTGCTTCTTCACCCCCTGCCAGATAAAATACATTCAACAAGCAAGAGACAACGGGGGGAGGAGACAAACGGGGTTCAGATCGCCGGGCGCGAGATGGGGTTAGAGGAAAGGTTACTGTAGCAGGTTACCATTCGAAAGCGTACGGCCAATGCGGCGTGGCTGCTTCTCTGCACTCAATCTAGCCCAGTCAGCACGCTTCCGGAGATGCGAGTAGAACAGCGAGTGCCGTGAGCTGGTCGCCTGGTGACTCAGGCTATGGACATCAGACATGATCAAAATTTCATCTCCGCGAGGGCCATACTCTGCATGCATTCGACTCAGCTGCTCACATTGAAGCTCATTACACTCTANGGGGGGGGGGGGCGGGGGGGGGGGGGGGGGGGGGGGGGGGGGGGGGGGGGGGGGGGAAGGCACAATCGGGACGCCTTGGGAGGAATAGCTGAGGACGGCGGTGGTGCAAACTTGAAAAACTGCCTTCGGAGGACATCGTTGACTCAGCAGCACACTTCCCACCAAGCTCAACTTGACGGTGGTTGCAAATGTGTAGAACAGAGGATACCAATCGCTGGGAGGCTTCGACTTTTTCCAACTTCGTGCAAAATGCAACCAGTCCCGTCGAATCTCACGATTCCAGCCGTCCCCACTTCATATTTTTTTCCTTGTCAAGGGGAATAACTCGATATATTCTGTACATCAGTGTGCAGGGTCATGTTGTTTTGGAACCCTTGGGTCGAAACGATGCCAGTGTTCTAGGATGCCAGCGAGGGATACGCGGAGATTTTGCCTTCTGACTTGTAGAATTCTTGAAGGGCACTGATTGGTCGAGGCGTGCTTTCGCCCACAGCTTCACAGCTGAGGGCTCCATGAAAGGTAAGCCCGAACCACTTTGCTACTGTGTTGGCCAGCTCGTGGGGGCCACTAAGATAGCTTAGCTACCTTTTGGTAGAACTGCGCCAGTTTTTGGGTGGGGAATTGGATTTCTGCCTTCAATCTAAGACCAATGTATTTTTCAATATGACCATTTACTCACAAACATATACTTTAATGAAATGAACCACGTTCATTGAGGCTGGCTCAGTATCAGTCCGGGCATCCATCCGACCACGCCTTCGGGCAGCAAAAATATACAAAAACAAACACACACAAGCGCGTGCATGTCTTCTGTAGCTACCGTTTCTGTCTTTGATCCAGAGAATAGCTTAGCCTCCCCCATGCCGCCCCCTCACTGGGTCCCAGTTCATAGCAGGCATTTACAAGTGTTTTGTGTTTTCAACAGCACTGAGACTGACGTCTTTTCATTGGACAGGCGGTTAGCGCCGTCGATGCTACTAAACACACACACAAACATCCCCCGCTCGTACCTTACTCATTTTCTTGGCCATCTTGAGCATCTGTTTCGGATCCGGCTCATCGGCACCGCCACCTAGACCGCTCTTCGCACCCCCTCCGCCCATAAGCATGCTCATAAGGCCGCCCAAACCCTCTTCCGCCCCTCCGCCGACCCCCCCCGTTCCCGCGCCCATCATGTCCATCAGCCGAGGCATTCCTCCCAAAGCGCCCCCCGCCCCTGCTCCGCTGCCTAGATCTGGGAACCCAGGTGCACCTGCCCCGCCACCGCCGTCGAACATGTCGAACAGTCCGCCGCTCCCAGCTGGTGTGCTTCTTGCGGGAGGTGCCATGCTGGCGAGAGCCTTCAGGTGTTTGTCTGCCTTAGATCGAGCGGCTGGAGATATAGATAGGCAAGGGGGGAGCACATAGAAGCTAGCTAGGCTGACAAAGGGGTGGTATGAAACGGGCTGGGCAATTTTGAGAGCGAGCAACCAACTTGGTTTGTGATGCGCAACCGCATTGCAACAGGACGACGCTCGGAATCACAGCAGTCAAGTGCTGTACACCAAAGCATGACGCCGATACTCGACCCAATGATCCCAATCGAACACTCGCTCTGGCCCAAAGGCAACATATTTTATGCGTTAGTCTGTCAGTTTGCAGGCGAAAAGCGATACAACACACACACACACACGTCCCTCAGGCATACACTCGGCGGGCATCCCCGAAGGCTACCTCTTAATTCAGATACATGATCGCTGCTGTGGTCATCAGTTCACCACATGATGGTGTCGGCACCTGATCGGTCGGCCTCCGTTAGCCAACCTTGTCCCCAGTCCCCAGCTTCCATCTCAGCCATGAGCCCCAAGGCCTTCGCGTCCCCCGCCGCGGGCCCTGCCGCTCCACCGTCCTGCACCGGGGTTAACAAAACAAACACATACACGAAGAGTGTCTTGCGTGTAACACACACGTGTGTTTTGGAGTGTTATCATACATTGGTGTGCAAAATTGCACCGCCTGCGGTCGCCCGGGCTTTTGATAACCGTTAAACCCAGAAGCCAAGACATTTGGAGGCATGACTTGACGGTCCCCCTTCGAGATCGAGAGAGTGGCGGTGTTCTTGGGAGAGTTTGTGCTTGTGAGACCTGACAGTAAGGTTGAGAGTAGAAGGAAGCAGCACTTGCATGTGTTGTATGCATACGGGCAGCGATAACCCGAACCCTCCGGTTCTCGTTGAACCAGGCTACACATATATTTGTGAGGTGCTCGCCACTTTCCCAAACCAACGGTTCTACCGAAAACCTACGTTGCACGCATGTATATAGCTGCACGCTAGGCTGACGTGACTCTCCGCTTCACGTCTCGTGTCAATATACTGCTGTACAGAGCAGCGCGATTATTCGAGACACAGCAGTACCGTTGTGCGACTCCCGTAACCCACATACATACCGAACAGGCCATGGACTCACGTTGGACAGCTCTACCGATAGGTACGCGTCACGGTAGGCCCGCTGAGCGAGCCGAGACCCCGCGGCCCCGACCCCCGCCGCATCCGCCTGCCGCTTCCGTGACATCCCCCTCCTGTAGGAAGCTTTTTGCCGTAGGGGTCGAGGCAGGCCGGGAGTCCTGAGGAGCTGCGAACAGGTAGCCTCGGCGCCGCGAAGGTCTCCGCTCTTGCGTGTCGCCGTTGTGGTGTTTTGATGGTTTGATTCGTCGATGCCGTCGTGTGGGTGGACGCATCCGAACCCAAACCAATTTGGATGTCCACGTGCGTTGATGGATGGGGGCGGGGTGGAGTTCAGGGGCGTTACAAGCGGTCCATATACATCTACAGCCGACAGCGGTGGTAACGTATAACCGGGTCGACAAAGCCTCAAAAAGGAAAGCGCAAGGGACGGTACTGCTGCAGCGCACCTCAGGCGCACCTCGTTTGATCACTAGACCTACAATTAGCTACTTGTGCACCTTTTGGACGCTGGCTTCAGAACTCGGGCACCCTGCGTTGGATCATGCCCAACGTTTTCAAGGCACGCAGGACGTGTTCCCATGCGAAACACTACCGCTGTTCAAGGCAGCTCCAGACTACAACCAACTACTATTATAGTGGGTGATTACCGTAAATTACACAAGATAACACACACCCTTGACCGATTTTCGATGCTCGATTTCTCAACTGCAGGAACAGTCACCGCGCCGAAAGCGGCGGCGTTGAAACCGGCTCGTCGAGAGCTTTTCGAAAATGTATCATTTCGTTTATGCATCCTCTTCATCGTGGAGTAATCGAGCTTTGAAAATCGGTCAAGGAGGTGTGTTATCTTGTGTCATACGGAGAATACGGTAAGCCCGCAAACAAACCAACAATCCATGTAGAGGTAGGTACCTTGCCAGAGCTCAGTGGTGCATGGTGCACAAAACTCTATACGAACTCCTCGACCGTGGCGACGAAATACAACGTGGAGCCTTGGCCACGTTTCTATGAATTGCAGGGCCGTACTGCTGTGCTACTAACCCTACATACGCATGGCACACCTTAAGCTGAGAGGCTGCCAACGACAACCGTATCGCGCTCAGAGCAGGTGGGGGCGCCAGTCCTACCCCCGCCTCCTCTAGCAGCTGCGCGGCGCGTGCGAACTCCTCCGCGGCCTCCTCGTACTGCCCTGCCCTGTGCAGCGCCGTCGCTTCCTCCTTGATACGCCGGGCCTGGTCGCCTGGCGACGCCATGGCAACGCCGCCCCCGAAGGAGCCTGCAGCAGCAGCAGCCTGCTGAGCGTGTTCGAGAGCAGCGGAATGGCGTCAGGGAGGGGAGCCGTGAGAGATGGGCGTGGTGCTGCAGAGTAGCGACAAGGGTGGAGCTACAATACGTATTAGTCACTCGATGTGCTCCACACTTGTCGCTTGATGAAGCACGGCCGGAAAGAGAGCTTGATGGCGAACAGGGAAGAGTAGCAGATAGCATATCCAGCTCTCCAGCACACATGCGAGAGTGCGAGACTCTTCAACAGCCCTGTTGTGGTAGCAGTTGGAGCAGTTGGAGCAGTTGGAGCAGTTGGAGCGGGAGGTACAAGTGAGTGTCTACTACAGGTTGAGGAGTTTCACTGACTGCTCACCTTTCCGCAGCACAGGCTTAGCACCAACGCCGCCGCCGCCACAACCGCGCGATGCCTATATCTCCGTACCATCGTGTGTGGTTCTGTGTCTCTGTCTCTGCTAGTTGACCAGACTGCTACAGGGACAGCCCAGTTCAGCAGCACCGTGCACCTTGGAGCTCCGTCGATCATTCTGAAGTGACATCGGCCACATGATACCATGTACTTTCTTGCAGCCCTGCGCGGTTTGCGTGCCCCGTTGTGCACCTCGTCCTTCCACCCCTCCATGATCTCCAACATTGCCAGCTGACAGCTGGACACTCACAGCAGCAGTGCACCCTGAGCAGACGAGGGCAGACGAACGGGCCCGCCTCTCGGTAAACCATGGCCATGCGGCGGCCGAAGAAGCTCACCCGTCCGACGGGCTCCTCTTCCGCCTCCCGCCTTGGGCCCGGCATGAAGACGATGGACCTGCGCTTTTTTCCTGAGGGAGGATTGGGCCTAGCAGGAGGTAGCAGCGGCAGCAGGGGCATGGGTGCCGCGGCGCCCCCATCTCGTTGGGTGATATCGTGGGAGGTTGGGCCGGGAGCCACGGTGGACCGTGGGCTAAAGCTGGCGAAGTTGCACTCCGTGGACGTGGACAAGGATGGAGGCCCAGGCGACACGAAAGAGCAGTTCATCGTGGGTGAGTTGAGTTGCTGTTGCTTGTTGCGTTGGGCAGCTTGCACTCGGGCAGGCAACGACGAATGACATGCAAGCTGAGGGGCAAACGTTCTTGTGTGTTTGTGGCATTTGTGGTGTCTATAGGGACAGCCCTGAGCGCGGCACTGCTGTCATTCGTGCAAAACCCGATCGTCTTTTTCGTTTGGTGCTTATCTTGTCTTCCCTGGTCCAAGGTCACATTGGTTGACATGATCTACGCAATCTACGTATTCTTACCCACACTCGTGCGCTCCCACAAACGGCCATTTGAATTGGAAGTATGATACAATATGCATACTATTAGAAGGCGTGTCTCAGGAGAGAGAGGAGTTTATGCGCGACTTGCCGTTCCTGTGTTTTGCCGCGTTCTCAGCTGTGTTCAGGGTAGAAGTAAACGCAGCAGCCGGTTGACTAAATAATTAGTCTAGTGCCAATGTGCCAACGGCCGACATTGTAACCGGTCGCCCCAGTGGTCTAGTGGGCAGCTTCGCAGCCTGCTAAGGGCCAGGTCATGGGTACGAGTCCCGACAGAGTGAGTTTTTTCTCGGCAATTAAATTCTGGTCTCCGTTGGAAGCGACGTGCTGCAGAACTCGTTGTTAGTAAACTTGATCGACTTCGTAAGTCGCGAGGGAAGAGATTGCTGTACCCTTCTCGCGATAAAAATATCTTGGGCAGGAACCGCAGAATGGGGTCCAACCCCCCCCTCCTGNGCTTCGCAGCCTGCTAAGGGCCAGGTCATGGGTACGAGTCCCGACAGAGTGAGTTTTTTCTCGGCAATTAAATTCTGGTCTCCGTTGGAAGCGACGTGCTGCAGAACTCGTTGTTAGTAAACTTGATCGACTTCGTAAGTCGCGAGGGAAGAGATTGCTGTACCCTTCTCGCGATAAAAATATCTTGGGCAGGAACCGCAGAATGGGGTCCAACCCCCCCCTCCTGTACGTGACCCCGGTTGGGTCGTCTAGCTGGTAGAAGTGGAGGATAGGGGCCAGCGGCGCAGACGACAGAGTCCAATAATGGGAGAAAAAAAAAAGTGCCGGTGTTTTGGGCGGGCACGCACTGAAAAACCAAGTGCAATCTGTACTGTGAAAAGTGTCGGTGGCTCTGAATATTGCCGGTATGCTGGTGTGGTCCATACTGGCACTACTGAGTAGTCCCCACTAAATCGAACAGTCAACGTACGTGGTTGCTTTGCATGCACGTACATATGTTTGCACCACACCGCCGCAGCTCTCCCACGTTACTTAAAGGATGGTAGCTTGTACTATCTGTACCTGGATTCTACGATGACAAGAGTACAGCCGTGCAACCAACCGCCCGCAGACGAGGTACGCCTGACACATTTCCAGTCAATGGAGGGTATGGTATGGTGTGCTACTATAGCTTAGAGTCAAATTCGGTGCTGGTTGCTCTGCTTTTGACAAGATTGAGATTTCATCGGGCGTACCTTCCCGTGGCAATGTAGGCTTTCGGAGTTGACCTCTTGTAAGTACTTCTCTTCCAGTCCTTGAGAGCGCGATGTGCATGGGCTATATCGGCCGCGGCTGCAATGGTCGTGTTCGTTGCATTGGGTACCCTGTATTGGCCGGACAAAGGTGGGATGTATATAATCTTTTGGCCAAGAGGTGATGCCCTACATCTTGGTTGTTGTTAATACCGAAGAGAACCGTGCAGTAGGTCTCGCGCAAGACGAGAGCCTTGCTGTCGTACAGCATGGACACAACTTCCCAAGGGGTTCTATACATGTTTGTTACAAGTCCAATAGAACTAGAACTAGCGGGGTGTGTGCCATATTGTTTTGCGTCGAGGGGGCGAATGACACTATCACGCATGCACTGTGTCTACGCGGGTGCTGTTTTTTGTTTTATGTGGTTGGCAGCATCAGGATATCGGTACAGCAGACGCGAGGCACACACGCTCGTGCAACACACACAGAATCAACATCACACCAACTGATGCCACACTTACCACAGAGAAAGTGGACGGCGAGGCGAGACACGGATAGACGACATGATATCGGAGGGAAGATGCTTGGATGACATTCTGCCTTCGCCGCGCCGAGTCGGTATGTATGGCGTCAACGCTCTTCATAAACATCCACTCGTTTCACTTTTTCCCCTCCCTCATCCGGCCTAAGCCTAACTCTATCCTTAATCGCTCCTTGGCCTCGTTTCACAGCACCCCGCGAAGGAATCCTGACGGAACTGTTGGTGCCGACCGGCGGACAAGTATCCCCAGGACAAAGCTGCCCCGACCAAGACGCCCCCGCCGCCGATAACGCCTCGTCAAAGACACCTATCGCCGCCGCCGCCGCAGCAGCAATCCGCACGGACTCTAGAGTTGACCCCCAGGCCAGTGGCGCAGGGGTCGTTGTGGGGCGTATCAGCTTCTGCGCGCACCAGGAGCTGCACGGGACCTTGTGCACCAGCTGCGGGCGCGTCGTCTTGTCGCCGTCGGAGAACGGTAGAGGTAGAGGGCAAGGCGGTGCCGGCGGCGGCGGTAGCGGAGAGCGGCAGGAGGAAGGCGGGGGTGACACACATCAGGTCTTGATGAAGGGCGGAAAGATCATGTCGGTCACCGCTGAAGGTGGGACGAAGTTGCCTGCTGGTGTGTGTGTGTGTGTGTGTGTGTGTGTGTGTGTGTGTGTGTGTGTGTTTTTTTTGTGGTTCGGGGTTGAGTTGCGGTACAGTTTCTTCCGCGGTGATATCTCGGTGCCGTGCAGCGGAAGGGTGTCCGCTAGAATAGCAGGATGAGGAGACTGACCTGTTTTTGTGTTTTGTGAAAACTCTCTATTTTTGAGCAGATCGTGTTGTGTTTTTGAAAGCCTGTTGTGAATTTTTACGACATAAGCTCTGTTCCCATACGTGGGGTCAAGAGTGCTAGGAAAGATTTCCGGAAAGTTCGTCGTCGATACATTTGAGCAGATATCCGTGAAACTTCATGGCGGTTCGGTTTCGACGTCCGGAGGCTGTCGCCGCTCCCGTGTTTGCCTTTCCGTTTGTTATCAGGCCGTCGAATGATGCACATGAACAAGTCGGGCAGGCTCCTGAACAGCAAGAAGCTGTCGCTAGTGTTGGACCTTGATAACACGCTGCTACACTGCTCCGATCACCCGGATGCAGGAAGGTGAGTCGAGTCCAATGTCCGTGGCAGCGGCACCCGTTGGCCACTCCCATGCCAGCGACCTTCAAAAGGGAAATAGTAGAACCAGGGACTCTCGTTAATGTGCAAATAGCGAGCGCCTAGGCCATGGCCTTGCAGTACTTCTCCTTGCCTGCCGACCGATTTTACGTCTGTTGCCGTTTCATTCCGTGTACGTTCCCCAACCAACACTATGTACACCACGATTGCTAGGGGCAGGAGTGGATGTGAAACATATGCCAGACTGCTCGTGACGATGACGATTGCCATTTTCATCACCAACACCACTGCCGTGTATGATTAACTACAATTTCAGGGTGGTCGTGCCAGGAGTGGATGGGATACACGCCCTTAGGCTCCCTAACCAGCAGCGAGAGTACTATATCAAACTCAGGTATGCATTCAGAATTTGCACACGTGTTTCTGCCATACTGCACCTTGTCGATTCAAGTAGTCATCCCGAACGGCCAAGGGATATAGCTAGCGCTGAGGCGTGCGTGACGAACTCGTGGTACAGCAGTGGTGGAAAAAAAAATCATGAACAGCGGTTCCGAACCCACCAGCAGGATACGGTCGGCGACAGTAAACGCTTGACTAGCTGATCATGTCTGCTGTGGTGTGTGCTGTGTGTTTCCGTGATTTTGTTAGGCCCGGCCTCAGACGGTTCTTGGCACAGGCGGCGACGATGTTCGAGATGACCATTTACACCGCCGGAACTTCGCAATACGCAGATGCGGTGAGATTTTACTGCTGCTCTTGTTGCTGTTGGTGGCGGTGATCGTGATGGTGGTGATAGTAAATGCGTACGGAGAGAAACAAGTATCATCAAATGATTGTCCAAAACTGTGGCACCCACTCTCAAACGCCGCCTGGTTCTCCTACTTTGCCACCATCGGCAAGCGGATGTCGTGACTACTGCCACCTGCTGCTCCCATGGCCATGATCGATATGATCAATATGACCGATCATTGGTGATGCTGGTTGTGGCATCCCCAGCTTTCCAAGCCGAAGCGGTGGTGCTAACTTCTGTAGGCGCGTGCGGTTTCTCCTTGTCCCGACGGTCGTGGGCAGGTGGCGAGTGTGCTTGACCCCGACCGGAGCCTGTTTCAGGGCCGACACTTCTCGACGTGCTACACGCCAGACCTAGGCCGCAACACCAAGGTAAAGCTGCGAAGCGAACACACAGATGCTGTAGGCGAAGCCACTGCCGTCTCCCTCCCTCTCTCTCTCTCTCTCTCTCTCTCTCTCTCTCTCTCTCTC
>CACKRE030004717.1:1694-20089 GCA_902602495.3 Ectocarpus sp. CCAP 1310/34 | reverse complement strand
CGAGTTGGTGTGCGCAGATGATGCGCCCCCGCCGAAGCTCCCCCTTTACGTTGTCGTCAAGTTTGAAGGGTACTCGGGGGGGGAATGGTCGTCTCAGGAGAGGTATAGACGTTGTGTCCCTATTTCTCCCGTCGACACCACCTGGCAGGACGGGGGGACGCAGGTCAGGACGCAGCTGCCCCTTAGGCTCTGCTGGGCAATTACGATGCACAAGTCCCAGGGGCAGACTTTAGCCAAGGCCGTCATTGACTTGGGGCCCAAGGAGGCCTGCACGGGGCTTACTTTCGTCTGTCTCAGTAGGGCGAAGAGACTTGTGGACCTCATGGTAGAGCCCATGAGTTTCGACAGGATTGGTAACCTTGGAAATTCGCCGACGATGAAGGCTAGGCTGCAGGAAGAGGTTAGACTTGGGGAGTTAGCACAGAGTACGAGGGTCAAGTACACGGACATGGGCGTCTTCAGCGCCGTCGCGGGTAACCAATGACGTGAATTGCAAAGAGAAAAAGAAGAAGAAAGGGTCTCTTCCACCTCCCGCGGACGCACACGTCTGACGACAGTTACATCTATCAGCTGTCGCTCGTTTTAGCGACAGCTACTATATCTTTTATCCATGTTTGCGCTGGCCGACACACTGCCCCGTATCCCTGACGACACCCACACCCCCCGCGACTACAGCGCAAAGGCCAGCCCACGTTGTAACACCCGGCATCAGCGCTCTTTAAAACACCGCATGTAACCCCCAACGAATCTTGATAAACGTGCAACACACAACGACCACGCATCGTCCTCCTCGACTAGACGAATCGACCACACCACGCTGCCTCTTCACGCCCCATCCAGTAGAATTCACGTCGGCTTCACACCGCTTGCCCTTTCTTGTTTCGCGCTTGCTTGATCGGGTACAAGAAAACAAGCAGCCCGGTCACCGCGCACCGAAGCTCGGCGAACATGCCGACGGGGCACAAAGCAAAAAAATCGACAGAGCGCCTTCGTCTGTCTTCAGACAAGCACTTCAAACCCACAGATTTGAAGTGGCTTTATCACAAACAGCAGCAAACCAACCGCCGATGTTCACCAACCCGGTGCATATACAAGACGAAGCATGAAAACAAGACCCCTGAGCATGCCCTCTCCACATGCCTCTCTCGCTCTAAGCATATAGCCTTCTTCGCTCTGGCCTTCATCCTCACAGATGTCTCCCTCTCATAAATGAATGAAATAACACTGCACAAAAAGTAACCGCTTCAAGAAATGGGATAAACCCGTCGGGCCTAGCATGAGAACCGTTTCCGTTCCATTCCACTCCATTCCTCTCCATCACATTCTATTCCATCAACCCGTCCGGACAAGCTCGCTCTACTCCCGCCGCCCCTCCTCTCCGGCATGTTTTTTTTCTTGTTTAAGCAGACGACCCATCCCTATTATCCATCCTTTGTGAGATTGATCGATGCCATCCGCTGCCTCGGAAACATGGTGCACCTCGAGTCCAAGAGGAAGGAAAAACATCTGACTTTCATGGGAGGAGCGAAAATTTCCCTCGTGCCCCCCCCTCCCCGCCTCCCTTACGGCAATGCTGTCGTCACCATTTTCTGTGTGGCACTGTCCTCGCAGCCCCCCCCCCGGCCCACTTGGAGGGTGCAATTCCACCCCATCGGCCGACAGTCAATCCCATCCGGTGAACCTCCAAGTTCCTCCTGCCTCCTGCCTCCTGCCTCCTCCCCCCCCCCCCCCCCCCCCCCCCCCCCCCCCCCCCCCCCCCCCNCCCCCTCGTCTCACGTCCACGCCGCCCCCTGCTTTTCCTTGCTTCCACCCAGTGGGTTAGTTGCCCGCGAGCAGGTGGCTCATTTTTCAGGCCCCTCGGCCGTATGATACCTCCCCATGTATCTCTAGGTGTTCTTCGGTACACGCCCTGTAACTTTTCTACTTTGTTTATCGCGCCGTCCCATGCAACAGGCAGACTACGCGAGCGACTCCCCGGCCGCTCTTTTTATCTTGGGGAACCACTCCGCCAGGCGGCCGCTGAGGTTTCTGACGGCCTGGTCGAGGTCGTCGTTCTCCACCACAAGGTCAAAGTTACCCTGCACGCCAAGCAGCACGGCATGGAGCATACAGTACCCGCCAGGACAGAAAATAAGTTGAGTGCAGAGGGACATGATATCAACCATAACGAAAACTACTTTGTTGAAGTATCCGGCACTGTAGAGCATTTCACACCATATTATCATAGTACTGTATTATGACACCTTGTGCTTCAGAAAGGCATGCATGTATCACGAAGGGGCCGACTTGCAATGTCGGCAAACACGAACAAGTACAAACAGCCATGTACAAAAAGTACTACCATAGCTCTCGACGAGATGACGATAATGATGATACTCCGGAAACCACCTACCCTTTCTTCTCGGCGTGGTATGTATCCTCTTGGTTTGCGGGATCAATCGAGCTTTGAAAATCTATGTCACACCTGCTGTGCGTTCGCTCGCGCAGGGCGAGAAAAATGAAAGGTATCCTCCCGGAATACCTACCCCGTACCGTATGTTGAGGCATGAATGTGGATCCCTAGAAATCGAGGAGGCCGTGCGATAACCTACGCCAAACGTCGCCAACCGCCCAGTCGCTTACGTGCAACAAGACATCGATGACATACGTAATGTACTGTGGCTCAATTTTTCCACAGAGTGCAAGCCACCAAACAGCGCATGCCAAGTCTGTTGGGAAGAAACATATCCCGGGGTGGGTGAGCAGTGCGGAACGAGAAAAAAACATTAAATCTTCGTTCCATATTAAAATTTACATGCGTGCTCATGGGACCCAACTACTGTCTCAGCCACTATGCAGTAGTCAGTCAGTCACCTCTGTTGTGCCGTAGTCGACTTCCTCCCGGGCGTTGTGTAACCGCGTCGACAGGGATTCCTCGCTCTCCGTTCCCCTATCTCGCAGACGATTCTCCAGTACCTGCGACAGACAGCGAGAGAGAACGTCTCGTGTCAGGGCAGGATTGAGCAAGGCAGGATTGAGTCAAGGCAGGATTGAGTCAAGGCAGGATTAAGTCAAAACCATTTTTTGTTTTCGTACGACCTGCCTTCCATTCTCGGACGTGAGTTCGTGAGTATGGGCAAGTGTTGAAATACCGTACAAGCGGGGGGGTCGATCGGCAGGCACATGGCTATTAAAAAAGGTTAGTTGCTCAGCAGAGAGGCCAATAGTCAATAGTCTAAATAAACAAGCCTTCTGCCACGGCGGTATCTAGCAGCGGCGTTTCACGTGGTTGCACGCTGCCCAATGGGGCCTCTCAAAAGTGCCGAAATAGTATAGAAAAGCATAGCATAGTATAGCATAGCATAGCATAGGATAGAATGTATAGCATAGTATGTTTCCGCCGAAAGCACCTGCACCGCCGCACCGGACACCGGCAATGTTCAACCGGCACCCCTGAGAGGCCACTTGCTCCTCATATACATACGTGGACGAACAATCGCACCTCCGACCCGTCTCGAAGACATCACCTATGACGCCAAGCTGCACCAGCCATGACACGGACTACAGTACATACCTCAACGTCCTCGTCGACAAGATTAACACCCATGACATGATTGACACCAACCGCATCGATCGATCGCCTGTCAACACCCATCAAAGGAAGGAAGGGTGCAGGTCGAACGCCTGTAAGACGTACTTACGTACCTCCATGCTAGGCGGTGCGATGAAGACGTACTTGGGCCTCAGCGGAGAGGCCTTGACGGTCTTGACCCCCTGAATGTCAATGTCCAACAAGCACACCTGAGGAAAGCCAGGTTACAGACAGACAGACAGACAGACAGACAGACAGACAGACAGACAGACAGACAGACAGACAGACAGACAGACAGACAGACAGACAGGCCGAAACGTTCAAGACGGAACACGTAAACTACAGTAATATCCGACGGCTGGAAGCATGTTTGCAAGGGCCTAGGGCAGACAGAGGGCGACGCGTACCGTTCTATACCCACAAGCCCAGGTATGGATTGCTGTATTCAAGTATTGTTTTGTCATCCCATCTGTTTTCTACCTTGGCCTATCCCTATCCATGTGGCCTCCCCCATTGGTTAAGCCACTCTACATGTATCCAAGAGACGAGAGGAGTCGGGGCGTGTTTGTGGATGTTACAGATAGCATCCACAGTTAGTTAAGATCTCGGCGGTTCAAGAACTCCATGCTCAACGTTTTGTCAAATATAATAACTTGAGCACCATTTTGTGAGCTCTTGTAGTATAAGAACCCCTACACTATAACCTATATCGCGGGCAATTGTAGCCCACAAGAGGAACTACTGCTGTAAGAACCTCAGCCTTGGCAAAAACCATTAGATAGAGGTCCTTTAGTGCCGTGTTGGCGGAAAAAAAAGCTAGCCGTCCCGTGGCCATATGTCTCATGGCCATTACGCTTCCTTCTGGTTGCGAAAACGCCCCCCCTTATCTCGCGACCCAGGGAACTCCCACAGTGCATCTACATAGTCACACGCCGGGGCTACGATCAGAAAACCGGCGGACACGGGGTTGGAGGAATTTTGGTTCAAATCAAGCGTATGACATGTGACACGGCTGCGGCACCTTCGGGATGAAGGGCAGATAGCGATAAGACGTTAAGCTGGCAGTATAGATGCACAGATTGACTATTACAGGATTAGAATGCACCAACAGCTGAGAGACGCAGAGGAAGACCTACAGTACTGCTTGCTTTACCTGACCCCTCTTCGAAACGTCACCTACGGCAGCCACGCTCGTGCCGTACAGGTTACCGTGCACCTGCGGAAGCGGGAAGCGGAATGCAATGCACACACAAAGGGAAAACAAATGGTGGGTCTAATAGGACACCAGCCGCATGCAGACCCACATTTCTATCTGCTCTGCTTTGCACCCCGAGACTAGTTTTGAGGGTCGCACTTTACAGAATAGCTGTACATAGTAGCGCTTCCAACTTTACAAATCCTGACTCTTCAGATTTCCAATTTCTCGTTGTCACTAGTTTCCAAATTTCGAAACTATTTCCAATTTCTTCCGTCGGACTCAAGTCGTGATAAGGAGGCCCGGAAAGGCGATTGGCGGCTTCTTCGACACACTCAACAGCAGTGTACCCCCCCCCCGTCAAGAATCCACGCATGTGTACGTGTGTACCTCCGCATGCTCGATAAACTCTCCTTTCGCCACGGCCTCTCTCATCGTGTCGAGCGAGGTAAAGTGGTAGTGTACCCCTTCTTGTTCCCCCTCGCGCCGTCCGCGGGTCGTGTGGCTGCACGCAAGACCGAACTTTGATGCGGCGCAATGGCGAAGAACCAGGTCCATAGACACGAAGAACGAAGAGAGCAAATTGTGGCGCCATAGCAACGACCAAAAAGAGAGACAATAACCAAGAGAGAGCAACGGGTCGAAGCACACAGGCGTATGGACGGAAAGGCAAGATAGACCCGAGGCACAAATGATGATGGCGTGACCGCAGCCGCGAGAAAACAAAACACAGCAGTAGTGCAGGGGAAACGACCTAGGCTCTTTTTGTAGGCGATGTGGCAAAGAGGACCCCAAGTTCGAGGAAGGTTTAGCCAGCTACCGAGAGCAGGCAGGTGGTGATGTGGGCAAGGAGAGAGGGTTTAGCAAAAGAGTGAGTGGGCAGGGCGGTGCCACTAGTCGTTCTCCCGCTCATGCCAGCAAGTGGCATCTGGAAGATCCCAGTTCGGTAGTGTTTCGGTGGTCATCCGAAGTCCTATGGTTCTCGAAACACGTCTAAGGATCGGTTCTTCCCACGCGATAAACGGTCATCCTACGCTTCCAAAATTAATGATACGACATCGACAGGGGGAGCAATCAACTCAAACCACCGAAAAGTCGAATGCTCGTACTGTACTGTGCTGTAGGTTGCATCACACCCGCTGGACCGATCTTCAAGGCTAGACTACCGACTATGGTACTCTGCAGCAGCGATAGCGACGGTGCCGGCAATGGCGAGAGGCATTGAAACCGTCTCGTCGAGAAATTTCCGGAGTACATTGTAATTTATTTTTGGCATCCCTCGCCATGGAGCAATCGAGGTTGAAAGCTCGGTCGAAACCGATGTGGTATCTCATGTTTCCTACCGTCAATAGTCCAATACCTAGTCGGACGCGAAACACCACCGTCAGAGACTTTTGTCGTGGTCGGGGGGGGGGCGCGGGGGGGTAGGATTAGGATAGGGATGCTTGGGCAAACTACCTCTCGACCTGTATCTACCTGTTTCGTAATGCATGTCAAAGAAAAGAGATCGAAAAAAAAGGAGATACTACGTATGTACTACTGTTGCAATACGTTCTTTTGAAACGGTTAAGCTATGGACAGAAAGGTGCGACCGTCTTGTCGGTGACGCTACCTACCATACCTGTTGTGGGAATAATTCCATCAGCTTCCGGATGATGGTTCCCTTGCCGACGCCGCTTGGCCCTGCCACCACTACGGCGTCGACCCTGGTACGGTAAGGAACGGTACGGTACGGTATGTCCAAACCGGCGCGGTTTACTCAAACACAAAAAAACCCACATGAGTGCGAAGAGGACGGCACGACTATTTTTGATCATGACCATCGCCACCAAGCACAATCAACGTCAACAATAGTCCAGGAAGTAGCGCAACGACAGGTACATACACTTGTACGGAGAATAACAGACGAACAGAGCAAGGCGGGGCTATTGGGGGGTCTCGCGAGCGGTGAGCGTTTGCACCGAATTTGACGGGACCGCACAACACGTCTCGTTGTCATTGTCAAATGCCACACTATCATACGCAATACAACACATGTGTATCTGTTTTGATCGAATACCGACCGACTCAAGATAGACAAGAGGCCCGTATCGTACCCAATTGTCGGTCCAGGAGGTGTGTTATCTTATGCAACCTACGGTAGCCCACCATCGCGACAATCCTTTTTTTTCAATCTATTTATGAAAAAAAAACAACAATGAACTCGTCTCAACCTATCTATCTACCCACAGACAAGAGTCCAGGACACATTGTATCAGTGATGAGTTCATGGTTTTCTAGTCCCAACCCGATTGTTAGGGTCTGCTGTATCAGAAGCGAGCCGGGTGAACCGTAGCAACTCGCGCGACTGCCGAAACAAAAAAATACGGTAGCAGTCACATGAAGAGAACGGGGACAATCAGCGTTGGCAACATCGTCACCGGCTTGCCTGTCAACACCGGCTCCGGCGAAATGCTGCCTGGCAAACTCGAAGATATCCTCCGGTTTCTGCTCGACGACGGCCCGAAGGAAGTCGTTAAGAAGGGACGTTACCTCCGGGTGCTCCTGAAGGTACGTTTCCTGGTCTGCTCTGATGGTATTCTGATGCGGGGTAGCAGTCATTGTAGGAACTGATTTTTCCGATGTGGTGTAGCAGTAACTAATGGTATTCTGATGCGGGGTAGCAGTGGTAATAGTAACTGCTGGTTTTCTGATGAAAACGCTGACGCTATTCTGATGCGTGGTGTAGCAGTGACTGTCGGCACTGCTGTTACTCTGATCTGTAGCAGGGGCGATGTGGAGCAGACAATCCCATGTGATTTCGACAAGCTTCAAGTAGACTTGCGATGACATTGTAAGGGGGGCGCCCCTGCTAACACGGTGTTTCCGTTCTGAGGAGTCTACTGATGCTGGCCCAATAGGGATTCGTTCCGTCCGAATTGTATATTTTATCGTGACCTGTTATGGGCGGAGTATTGGAGGGCTGGCGCCCCCCCGATCTCCTTGAGGTACACTTGAACTTGGAAGTAGGTGTGATTCCGATGTGGATTCTTGTGTCTCTTTGTATGACAGATATGGGGACGACGTTTTTGGTTCACGAAGGATGTTTGACAAGCCACTCTTTGAAGCAAGAAAGGGGCGGGCAATTGGCAACAGAAGAGGCACACTTGGCTTGGATACTGGGCATATCTCGAGTCTATTTTATCCTTATAGTCCACTGCTGTTATCTTACTCAATGATGCCAGCTGGCGCTATTTAACATCTGTACAAAACATTCCCTGTAGCTTTCTACTGCGTCAACGACATCATTATGGGAGAGAAACCCTCCCCGCGTCATTTTCGTCGAAATTTCACTACGGGAATACACAACACACAGCAGTTCTGTGCTTCGTTCTTGCATCCTGCTGTGGCATACTGCTGCCGAGTAGAAGCAGTAGAGGTAGGCGCCCTGCCGGCATTCATCACCACGTAGAAGCTGGGGTAGCCGAAGCCCAACAAACAAATAAAGGTTAATCAAGGCTCACGACCATACTGCTGTAGACTACACAACGTGCACGGAGGTACGTTGTAACCCATGTGTGTCGTCTGCCAACCAGTCAGTTGATGAATAGCATCGGTATGTATCAGTCGTAGACTATCCCGCTCGAGAAAATGTGCTGCAGCCTTCGCAGTGAGATTCGATGGACATCTGCTCGATACTGGATTTATTTGAGTTTCATATTACACGGAGAATCTTAGAGGCTGTATTGACTATGCACCACCTACCGTAGCGCTGCAGCTGCTGTGCACTACGTACACTGCTGCTTGCATGTGGATGCAAATCATAGGCCAGAGACTCCCATCCCGAAGCGGCTTCAATTCCTCCGCATTTTTGTCAAGGCACCCGATCGCTTGTGTTTTGTGTATGTGTCATGAACTTACGAAGCATTACATACATGGGAACTTTGAACAGGGTGTGGTTGTTTGCAGTGTGCGCTTGACCGTGAGCTTTGATATGGCTGCGATTTCAACACAAGACTGCAGGGAGAGGCAGCGAAGAACATGGATCGCTGGCGGTGCGTATATTCTCGGGGCTCCTCTTGGTTACTCACCCGCAGACCATCAAGCCTGGCTATCTCCTCCAGAACAGACTGATCAGCATCCGTAGCGTACGAGAGGGGGTCGACAACCTTGTCAGTCATAGTGCAGCAATTTCTTGCGGGAGGTACAGCAGTACTGATAATCCGGACAGCGTTGATACCCGACAGTTGGGGGGGCCGGCGGAGCGGTGGTCCCTCCCCCCCAGCAATCCCCTCGTCTTGCAATCAATTTCATTTGTATATGACCATCTTCTTTCAACGGTCGCTGATGGTGCAATACGGCGTCGATGATCGTTGTGCAAAAGTGAAGTGATGTGCGTGAGACACCCTTCCTGTGCCTATTTTGTTGCCCACACTGATTCACGTTTGCATCCGAGCGGTATGATCGAAGTTCCAATCTAAGGGAACGCCTGAAGTCTGACCCTCCCACTATTTAGTCAAGACGACTGATGCTAATAAGGATCTATACATCTGCCAAGGGGGAAAGGTGGAAAGGCCCACCACCTGGTGGCCTTGGACTAACGTCATGCTGTAGAGCTAATGTACACCACCGAATGGACGGACCATTCCCAGCAACCAAGACACAGGTGTTGCAACTCTATAGACCTCACAGCAAGCAGTTGCTCCATGATGCAAGTCGGACATGACCAAGTGTCACATCATCCTGCTCACGGGAGGGGCACACGGTTCGGCCACCTTGCATACTTCACATGCCCGGCAAACAGCAGCGACGCACTGATGATTTAACACCTGTGCACGTGACTTGCCCGCCCTCCTCTTTCGATGTCAATACGGGTGTATGCATCTTCATCTGTCCATTGAACATCAAACGATATCCTAGTCTCACACAATCGCCAGGGAGCAACCGGCTCAGTCGTACAGACAGAAGATTAGCGAACCGCGTGGCGCTACGGCGATACATTTTCTTGAGCAGGAGTATCTTCGCGAACCATCCCTCAGGCCCCCCGGGGAAAAACTTTAACTTCTTTGAACTCTCGTCCACCAACATAGCAACCCAATTGTTGGGACACCAAACAAGATGGCGACACTTGATACAGCTGCTGGTTCGGCCGCAGAGTAAGTGGCGATGAAAATCTTTGACGATGACGTGGACATCAACATCAGTCGGCGCTAGGACGTCTGAAGAAACTCCTCCAAGTGCGTCACGGCATCCTGGGTTAGGACCAAGTTCGGTCGCTTGATGATGTCGTGCACATTGGCTCCCTGAGCACGGCGAGAAACGTGCGCGGCGTGCATGTGCGGTGGGTGAGTAGGGGGACAAGAGATTGGGTAAGGCGCTAAGCGTAGAATGGCAGCAACAGCAATGAAGAACATGGCACTACCGCAGTTGATCAATCGATGGCCGTTGGCTGAGCGCAAACCGGCAAACAAAGTTTCAGCTGCCGGAAATAATCCATGGAAACTAGAGGAAAAAGGTACCCCCCCCGCCCGCCCTACATATTTATCCGCATGGTCATTGGAAACGAGTACACCATTTCCATACCACACGGGGTGCGCGCTCGTACGAAGCTTTGGGCACAGTACTCACACGGCGGCGTGAGGACTCCGGCACAACGGAGGTAATCTTTTTCAAGAGTACCTAACCGCGGCAAAAGTACAGTCCAACAGAAAAAGCATTTTTTCGGCACGATCATCAACCACGAATTGAGTCTACCGTGTACGACACAAGATAACACACCCCCTGGACCGATTTTCAAAGCTCGACTACTCCACGACGTAGAGGATGCAGAAACACACCGATGCGTTTTCGGATAGCTGTCGATCAGATGGTTTCAACGCCGCCGTTTTCGGCGCCGTAACTCTTTCTGCTGTCGATAAATCGAGCTTCGAAAATCTGCAGGGGGTGTGTTATCTTGTGTATCGAATAGGATCAAGTTTTTGATCGCTTACCCGGGCAGACAGGACCTTGACGCCCACGATGTTGCTGACTGATCGCATGAACTCAACCTGAGGGTCTCCCCCCACCATAAAAGTTACAGGGCCGTCGATTCCCCTTGCCTAGAGGGGGTTTCGTAAGAGACAGACAGACGCGTGTCGGTCGAGGGGCGACAGGAGAGGGGATGGCATAAGACAGGGAATTTGAAGGTTGAAATGCAGAGGAGCGGTCGATATTTCAAAGGTGCCAAGCTACGACAAAGGTATAGTGCTGCTGCTAAGATGAAACACCCCCCTGATGGATTTCTACAAAAACAAGGCATTTGGCAGAGAGGGCGTTGAGAAAGCATCACACGCGACCAAGCGAAGCACACCCGAAATCGTTCGTTCCCGCCAGCTAGCCCACATGCAAACAATAACAAAGGTCGTGACGCGTGAATGGTCGGTGTGAAGGCCGCTTACCGGGCTCTGTGAAATGTGAACGGGAGAAGCGACCAATTCACACTTGGTGCCTTGCGCCTGGTATGCATACATGTCTCTGATGTTCGTGCTATTTTATAGAACGGGTCCGCAACTATGATATATTCCGTTGATGAGCAGTCGCCCAAAGCTTCACGCAAACGAAACCACGGTTAGGGCTATGAGACACAGGTATAACGGATTGGCCGCAGATACTATACTCAACCCTACCAGGATAGAACAACCCTACCCCGTGCTCGACGGTGGCGACGACGAAACGAAACAAAAACAAGATAAACTAGACCCAATTTGACGTTGCTCAATTATGGGCTCCTTCTGTACGGTAGGTGCCATTGGGATCACGACGGCCAGCATGACTATAGAGGTGTGGTATGGACGTCGTCGCCGTGCAGTGTGCGCCCGTATAAATGATCGCAGCATGAAGGCTGTGCTGATGCTCCTGGGCACTACGGTATATAGTTGGTGTTATGTATCTCAACACGCGGCGGACGAGTGTCATTGTTGTCGAGACTGTCAATATTGTCAAGGCTGAAAGGAATGAGTCACGCATCATACATTGAGATTGTGTTGTCTGAATCGGCAACCTCGCGAATAGTACAGCAGGAAAGCGCGTTGCACGGACCCCTCAGGTAGGACAACATGACATGACCTGACCTGACAGCAGTGGCACTGCTGCATCCGGCGTGAAGGTGTATCTCCTGGACTCTTTCCTCTTCGCCAGAGATGAGTTGTCAATTCAGCCTCGGACTCCAACCTACTCGCTGTCTGTACTTGTCTGTCTGTCAGTCCGCCCGCTTGTCTCTCTGCCCTCAACCCACACCTCTAACAATCTAGAAACCATATTGCTAACACACTGGGTTAGCGAACGGGACTTGGCATCTAGGTGGCACCAGGCCAACCTCAGACGAAAACTAGCAACTTGTACGACCGTAACACGTCAACAGTATTACCCCTAGTCGAACAGCATCGTACCACTGTTGATTGTGCTTTGTCGTCCAATGCTTGGTAACCTAGCACAGCAGTGCTCGTCTTTAGCCTCTGACACATGCAAGACAGCAGTACCCTTTTCTCGCGCATGTCTGAGGAACAGTGGGATCACCAGCGCACCGATACGAGCACAGCAGTTCGGAGTGGGGCTCGAGCTCACCTTGATGGTCTTGATCATGGCGGACGTCCTGAAACCGTCGCTCTTGAGGTCGTCCACGACCTTCAGCTGCCCTTCCCGAAGTCGTGCGGACAGTGCCACCTACATTATTTTCATTGTCATACACGACATGAAGTCAAACACGAAGGAAGCAGTAATAGGGGGGGCGAGGGAGTCGCAAAATCGCAGGTCGACCATGAAACACTGGGGGAGCAATGCTACTCTCGTTTTCATGCTCCACGGAATCCGGTCGCCCCTGGTGGTCTAGGTGCTACAGTACCATTGTAGGGTATGCTATCTTCGAATACCATGGGGTGGCCAGGATCGGGGCATCCAACTCAGACGAGACTTGCCAAAAGGTAGGAACAACAAGAGAAATATGGCCGCGACACACCAGAACTTTATCCGACGAAGCGCCCTACATAGCAACTTATTAGCGATAGGGTGTTCGTGGACATTTCCAGCAATACGTCTGATGAAAGCCAAAACAAACGGCATGGCCATCGGAACTACAGCTGTTGAAAACGTCGCGACACTGGAACGGGGTAACGCCTACAAACATACCACCCGTGTTGCAGGGATGCCTAATATGCGCATCCGAATAAAAACATGCATTCGCACGGGGTATCTACCGTACCGTACGGACAAGATAAACCCCACCAAGATAATACTGCACCGTGTCGCCAGGTATTGAAAGGACAAAATCGTGGTCGGCACTAGCCTCTCTTTCCGGTTAACAGATCCGCCGAATCATACTATACACTGGGGACCACGGAAACAACAGACATCCCTTTCGACTGAGGTTATATCTCGAACGGGTAGTCTTTCTGTGAGGTCATGTTTGCCGTGTAACTCGCACTGAAACCAAGCTTGAATTCAAACAGTGAAGAACGGACAATATACTGCCAATTCCTCGAACACCGATTGCTATTCAGGTGTACCCAGATGAGATGGACAAAAGTTACGAACTCGTAATTTCCTTGAACCTTAACCGCAAACCAAGCCTGATGAGCTCCTTGTTAAGCTTGAAGGATTTATCATGCTACAACCACGACAAGCCAAACAAAAACCACCTCCTTCTCTCCCTCGCGTACCCTTAAGCCAAGCCTGACGAACTTCTTGTTGAGCTTGAAGGAAAAGTCCCGCCTCCTCGGACCGTGAGCCTTGGCGCCTCCCCGCCAGTGGGGTGGACGGCTGTGACCCGCGCGGGCGACGCCTCCCCCCTTCTGAGGCCGAACCTTTCTCCCGGACCCGCTGATCTCCCCTATCCTCTTGGTCTGATGATTGGGTAGTCGACGGAGGTTTCCGGAGATTTCCGGCGGCGGAAGAAAGGGGGCATCAGCGAGGGCGAGAAAGCAGCGTGTTGGTTTCGGGTGGGGGTGACATCGGTGCCAGGAAGGACAAAACAGGTCATGGAGGAAAGCGAGGTGATTCATGCTCCACGGGCATGTAGGGGGCGATCGCGCATCCTACAGCACAGTGCCCAACGAAGGCTAGTCTGTCCGTCATGTTCCGAACGCAGTATTCTGACGAAGTTTGGGGCCGAACGTACCAGACATATGTTTACCAAGACGCGATCGTTGTAGATATAGCTGAGTTCCGACAAAAGAGAGCTCAACAGAGACCGATGCAGCACAATGCTGGGCGCATGCACCAGCGAAATTGCCGTGCACAGTACAGCAGCCGCAAACGAAACGGGCAAGAGAGCAATCTTCCGTAGAACATCAAGACGTGTGTGCAGCGGTATAACTTCTGGTCTCTTGTCCTCATAGCCACGTGAACCATTGCCAGATATTCCCAAGCCAAAACCACAGCGCAGGCTCAACAACCACGACCGAGCCCTAAACGCCACGAAAAAGCACACACGACCAACCTGGCCGTTGCCTTTCCTACGGCGCGCAAGCTGCCACCGAACGACTTCGTGCACGACGTCCCTTCGCACGGGCACGCCAAACACGGAAGGCGCCAGCGATACCGTCGCAACAGGAGCGCCGTCAGACCAGGCCACCACTTCCACCTCAAGATCGTCGCTGGCAGCCAGGCCGGGTGTGTCGAGGAGGGCTGCGATGGCGTCGTGGTCCTCTTCCGACAGGGGGTCGGTTTCCTCTTCTTCCTCTTCGTCTTCCGCTTCTCCGTCCTCTGAGTGGGGAAGTATTCGAGATTTGGAGGGAACAAGCGAACGACCGATGGCAAGACGAAGAGCATATCGGCATGTGACTTACTAATGCACCAGGCCCTGCCGTTTCAGGAACTAACGATGATTGCTTTATGCCTCATTACACTACCGCATGCATCGTCACAACAACCTCCTAAGAAAGAGTACGCCTTCACGCTTGATGTGCCGTTGTCCTATGTTGGTGGCGAGCTAATACTTGCGATTGCAACACACGCCTAAACGTAGAATATTTCTCGCCATAGTCCGACATCGCGAGGGTTTTGCGAAAGTTATCACCGGCTAAAATGCACAGACGTTTGGCAGGTTGATCGCAACGCTAACCCCCCGCAACAACAGCTGTGGTGCTTCGCCGCTGGCATACAATATTATCTTCTACGCTAACGTCTCACGAAAATACTGGAATTGTATAATAGGGCATTGGGCCGGGATAAACACAGATGTGCAGGAGGAGGTTTCTAAGCCAGCAAGATCGCAAGGTTTCGCTGCACCCCCCGACCAACTTTTCAAAGCTCGGGTATTCTGCAACCAAAAAGCTACGGTGCCGAACATGGTGGGAGGCTTTGGAATCATCTCCTTGAGAGCGTTTCCGAAATGATTGTATTTGGTTTGTGGCATCCTCTTCGTTGTGTGGAGTAATCGAGCTTTGAAACTCGGTCCAGGGGATGTGGTAACTTGTGAAACCTACTGCTAATTTGTGTATTTCAGCAGTAATTAGTCCAGTGACGACCTGGCAACTTTCTCTGTGATAAACAACTGCAGCTCTTGAGCAGTGTACTTCGGTTATTCGCACCATCACTGATTGTAGGCGGGAGAAGGTGGAGGTATGCAACCATCCGTGTTACGCCTGCCGGCAAACGGCGGTTGGCATGCGAATCTCATACCTGTGGGTTGCATAAGGTATCCAACCCCTGGACCGATTTTCGAAACTCGATACCTCGGCAGGAGAAGCAGTGACGGTGCCGAAAATTGCGTTAGGCGTTGGAACCGTCTCGTCGAGAGCTCTCCCAAAACGTATTCTTCAGTTTGGGTATCCTCTTCGTCGTGGAGTGGTTGAGCTTTGAAAATCGGTCCAGGAGGTGTGATCGCAACCTACGGTACGCTGGGAGTGGAGGGGTGCGACATGTACAAATCGAAGCTTTCGACATTGGATGGGCGGGACACACACAAGGCATAACAAAGGCAGGAATCACAACCACGAAGGTGCCCCGGAATGCAACGAAGCACCTACGGAATGCACTACCTGCTGCTCCGGCACCAGATTCACCTTCCGCGTTTCCTCCCTCTCCCGCCGTTGCAGCAGGCCAAGCCTCCGCCGCAAGCTTGAGGTTCGACGGCAGCGGCTCGCTACCGCTGTGCACCGGTGCTACAGGCAGGCCTTCCCGCTCCCACTGAGAAGATTTCAGAGACGACATGGATCGATCCAGCGGGAACTTCATGTATGCTGTCGTCGGCAAGGGACCCACGTGGGGTATCGCCCGTGGCTGTCGCTTAGCACTCGCTCCAGCTGCTGCAGTCCATGATCCGCATGGTCTGACTGATCGGTCCGTGCGTCCTTCGAGGAGGCCGGCAGCGGCCGGAGCATTGCTGTCAGGCGCCCGACTCGAGCGAGCCGAACGACAGACGGAGCGGGGTAAGGAGCGCAGCATCATTTTTTCTGTGTTGCGTGGAGTGGGCTGTGGCTGCTGGAGTTGCGCACTCACAGCTCAATCAACACTGGGCAGGGTCTAAGCTGTCAATAGGCCCTGACCTGTTATGCTTATTTCTTGAGATTTTTATGCACGTTTTCGGCACGTGCGTAAGCTCAAAAGGCGACTTCTGCACGCTGGTTATGCTCAAAATGGCGACTTCTGCACGCTGGTTATGCTCATTTTCCTCGCGTGTGCTCGTACTTCTGCACGCTTTTCTTCGTCCCTCGTGCTCGGGCAATGCTTGTTTCGGTCGTTAATGCTAGACATATGCGCGCGGTTGCCTTCGTCGACACGCTCTGTTTATTATGCCGTCTGCCACCGTCGAAATGTACGAATAATTTTGTTGCTGTATCATCACACACAGCGCAAATTATCTTGGACTACTAGTAGTCTAGTCTTTCAGGACATGTTTTTTCGACGCATCCGACTACTATTATACTACTCTGCACTCGTTCGTTCTAATAAGGGTCAAGAGGGGACTACTTTCCCGCATTCCCTTCACCCTTAGTCATCCGTGACCGCCATTCGGTAGACAGAGTAGATATATTTATTTCTGGAATCAATCGCGGTAAAATACTTCAAGCAATGTAAATGCGCCTCCAACACAGCCCGCCGNGTTTCCTTCCGCCCCCCTACCGCCCCGTTGATTGGTGCCGTATCTAGACTATTTTTGGGCCCGCTGTCTCCTCGTTTGATGGCTCGTTGTCGGCTGGCCTCCTCCTTGCCCTTGTGCCAAGAGGCCATGAACCTCTCAGCTCCCTGTAGCACCCCCGCGTGCCACGGTACCTGCAGTGTCAAAACCCATCAGAACACCAAACCAATTGCTGTCAGTGCCTCTACAATCATGGACACATTCCATCCCCCCCCCATAATTGTCGATGCAACGAAAAATAGCAATTAAATCAACCAACAGCCACAGCAGTGCGGGCTACTAGGAATGTATTGTAACTGCTGTGTACTGGTGAAATTGAGAGCGAGAACCAAAAAATAAAAATTCGGGCCCAGACGCCTCTTGCCATTTCTTGGGAAGTAGGGGGCGGGCTTTTCCAAGAAGCGGCCCAACCAAATTGAAGGTCTCATCAGCAGCGTCACGATCATATGCGTGTCATCGTCATCGGATGCTGCAGCTAGGAGCTAGACAAGTCGCTAGATTTCCCCAGATTGGCTATTCCTGCCTCAACCTGTTGCAGGGCGGTGTGGCCTCGGGCGGTGGCCTCTGCTGTAGGTTCTGCTCGCTGCTGTAACTCCACATCGAGAGACTCCCACCGGATGACCATCTTGCTTGTTGTAGCTGCGGGCTGGCCCTTCAACTCAAGCTACACAGCATGCTCCACCTCTCAGCAGTAGTCCAGCTGCAGCGCATCGCGCAATCTCGCTCTCAATTTCATGCTTCGCTCTCAATTTCACCAATATGTTGTTTAGGCTATTGCTGTAAAATGGAACACCGCTGGCATACCACGTAATGGCCACTGAACAAAACAGCAGGGTTGCCCTGTTTTCTGCAACAAACCGCGCAGCAAACGTCAAGAAAAAAATTCAGGCCAAGGCCATGCCACACAAAAGGAACAAAAATACGCACAGGCACTTACTTCTGACTTCCGTAGAACTTACCTGAAAATGCAGTACCAAACGGAACAGAAAAATAACAGCAACAAATAAGAAAGCGCCTCGAATACGATATATCGGACTCATATCCAAGACACCACAAACACACACCACGGGCAAAACAGCGAACTCGCGTACTCCCGTACGTACTACTACTCTCCATGCCCTCTATTGTACTTGAGAAGGGCAGCTGCGGCAATGCGATCGCTGAAGCTCGACTCCTGCCTCTGGTCCATACACGCACGCAGAATATAAAATACCCGCTCCATGAAGGCAGAGGATGACTGAATCAGTGATGTGCGGTGTGCCCTGTCTTCATGTGGTCTTGGTCTTCGGTCTTTTTTGGTCTTTGCGTCTTTTCTCTCCTCCCTTCTTGTACAAAAGTCAAGTAGTTTAAGTCAACAGTAATCAAGGTTGGTTTAAACAACGAATGAATGCTATTTATTAACACCCAATCTAGACTAGTCGCTTCTCCCTTCTTCCCCTCGCTCCTCGACAAGCTTTTGCTTAGACATGGGTTGTAGTGAAGGGGGGGGGTCTTTCTGGCGAGCAGGGCTAGATTCACCCTCAAGGGATGACCGA
>CACKRE030004712.1:89919-100842 GCA_902602495.3 Ectocarpus sp. CCAP 1310/34 | reverse complement strand
GCGCTTGGTGATGTGAGAGCCTGGTCCGGTGAGAACCCGGCGTGCTCCGTCCCGGCTTTGTAGGGCTGCGAGGTCAATGGTCGAACGACTACGGCATGCACGACTATGCACACCACCCCTCCCCTCCCCTCCGCCTATCGCCACATCCTAAAACCAAAAACAGTGAGGCCAACCCCTCGGAGACGGCGATACCCACCGATCCTGAGCTGCAGCACAAGCTGGCCGTCTTCCCCGCCGAGAGCCCCATCGAACGCAAATCCGACCTTGCGGTCGCCGCCCAGCCAGTAGCCGACGGCAAGTCCATGTCTCCTACCGCCCCGAAAATCTCGCCGTNCGTTGTAAAACAAGCCAATTCACTTCGTGAACTCGGCAACCAGGTTACCGCATTTTTTCGTACCTTTGTTTTTATTTGGCGGTAACCATAATGGTGGTTGAGTAGATCATGTTGTAGGGGGTCGAAGACCCTCACTCCGCGCAAGTGGGATGATCGCACCACGTTGTGTTAAAATGGTCAAGCACCCTCGAGGCAGTTTCACAGTACTTGGAACTGTCTCTGGAAGTGAAAGCACCAGAAAAATAATTTAGTCAATCGCAGCTGTCATCCGAACGCAAGGAAGTAAGCACAAGATGCCAACACCCTTAGCAGGATGCAGCGCACCCTTCATGTGACTCGCCGAATACCTCACGGCGCTTCGCGCTTGATGATGTGAGAGCCTGGTCCGGTGAGAACCCGGCGTGCTCCGTCCCGGCTTTGTAGGGATGCGAGGTCAATGGTCTAACGACTACGGCATGCACCACTATGAGTACACCGCCCACCCCCCCGGTGTTTACCATTGGGGCTGGTTTTTCGTCGCTTGACAACGATGTTGTAAAGCAAGCCGATCGCTTCGTGAGCTCGACAACCGGGTTACAGCTCCATTCTTGTTAGTACACGGTAACCATTAATGGTGGTCGAGGAGATTCTGTTGTGCGGGGTCGAAGACCCTCACTCCGCGCAAGGGGGATGATCGCACCACGTTGTGTTAAAATGGTCAAGCACCCTCGAGGCAGTTACACAGTACCTACAACTGTCTCTGGAAGTGAAAGCACCAGAAAATTAATTAAGTCATACGCAGCTGTCATCCGAACGCAAGGAAGTAAGCACAAGATGCGGAACACCCTTAGCAGGATGGAGCGCACTTTTCATGCGACTCGCCGAACACCTCACGGCGCTTCCCGCTTGGAGGCTTGTCTGGCGAGAACCCGGGGTGCTCCGTCCTGGCTTTGTAGGGATGCGAGGTCAATGGTCTAACGACTACGACGTGCACGACTTCGAGTACACCGCCCTCCTCCATGGACCCCGATTTTCGATTAGTAGGCCCATGTGTCTTGAATTGTGTTTCACGTGTACCCTGGTGCTATTACAAATTATCCTCAACTTCGTCGAGCCTCTCGCGGGGTCGATCAGCTATCCGGCATCTTCTTGGTGGCTTCAAGAACAACAGCGGTCATCAACCAAGCCACCTCAACAGCGATGGGAGGACCTGCAAGTATCTCCTGTCCAAGCTGGTGTTCAACGATCTCGCCACGCATGTACATATGTACATACATGTACATATGTACATACATGTACATATACCGGGAATATATGGTACAATCTCTTTGAAGGATTGACACAACATGCGAAAGGTTGGCGCCAACCTCTCCTGTTAATGCAAGGGCGAGGCCACAAACATGTTCGTGTCTCCTTCGAGCCAGGGTTCACCTTACTCGAGGGCTTTCTATTTCAATGCCAACAGCAACCTGTGGCTACAAACTGCGGCGGGGCTCGGTGCGGGCTGCTTCCCTGCGCTCGTTATCGCGGTTGGACGAAGTACCCCTATCGTCCTAGAGACACCGCTGGTGAAACGGGGGTCGGTGCGCCTTTCGATAGTTTTCGAAAGCTCAGTTTATGCGGCAAAGCTGAACAGGAGGAGGGCGGCGGGAATACACGATCCCAATATCCAGCGCCGCGTCTGGCGTGCCCGGACGTGGAAATTTTCTCGCTCCCACCACCCCGGGTGGCTCACGGTATCATTGTTTGCAAGGTACGGACCAGACCAGGATGCACGTCGCGCGAAAAAAATACTCCTGATAATGGCCTGTGCATGTGTTCTGCCAATTCCAGTGATATTTCATCACCTTGATTTGGCTCGTGGATGCCGTACGACTGGTGATATTGAGGATATCGCACCGAACCAACACGAAAGGCCTCCTTTTCTTCAAGCCAAACAACAAGCATTTGGCATAGTATATTGCATAAGACCCTCTGAGGAGAGAGAAGCGGCGCGCTCGTGCCATGGCTTTCCGCGTGCCACGCTGGCACTGCATCACTTCCTCCCACCACTCCTGTAACCCTTGCCGCGTACTCCCAGGAATTTGTGTCCCCACGAACGGTGTAACCTAGCCACTTCTTACGCAACATGCCGTGACACCTCGTGAAACTGGTGCGTCCTTGTTCGCTTTCGAGCCACGCTACATACCATATTCTCGGGAGAGGTCATTCGTCCGTATTCACTTTCGACCGGTGCAATATTGCCCAAATCTGGGCGAATTCGATTGTCCTCGTCACTTTCGAGCGGCCCTTCTTATCTTGGACGGGTCCATCCGTCCGTGTTCGCTCTTGAGCTGCCGAGTCTTGGCCTTGGGGGAGCTCATTCGTTGCGTTCACACAATTAAGCTGTACCACCTTGACCTCGAGCGGGTTTGTGCGTCCTAATTCATTTCCGAGGGGTACGAAGTACTCTTGGGATGCTCGCTCGTTCTTGTTCACTTTCGAGGGGAACCTCCTATTATTATTCGTGGGGCGATTTCACTCCTCCTTCTTTCACTTTCGAGCGGTGCTGTAAATATCTTTTGCGAGTTTATTCGGCTTTCGCGCCGCTACTCTGCGAAGAGAATCACTCATGCATCCAAGCGACGCTCTGTATTCGCACCCTCACGGCAGTGCCTTGATGTAGAAGGTCTACGTTTTCGTGTGCCGGCTATGCAAAGCGAGATATTTCACTTGTGTGTCCCATCATCCATAAAGTTTTGACAGTTTTGCGCCGTTGGGCTGAAGGTGGGTTTTTACGTCTTTTCGTTATGGCACACGAAAACGTTGAGTATCTAAATCTGCCATCGTGCACAGTTCGACAGAGCATATTCCGTCGTCGATTCACTCCCTGGTGCCTTCCGATGTTCTCTCTTGCAGCTACGCATCATTAGCCCTCCTAGAACTGGACGCCCAAATGTGGAACTTTGTGGACACGGCACCCAAACACCTATTTCCGGCACTGTAGTCACCCTAGGCTCCTCTATGTGCAACACACGTAAGAGCCCTTGATCTATCATGCTTGGCGGAGGTGGTACACTTTGAAAAATGCCGTGTGATGCCTCTCCTGGGCCGCTGACTTGCTATATCATACACATCTCCCAATCCGCGTGTCCCCTATTGTAGGTCGTAACAATGTAGATATATCGCCTGGTACTGGATAAACTTGCTGACTTGCCTTCAGTATGGAAAGTATCCATACGTGTTTTGGGACACTTTTTCATACTGGAGCCAAGTCACCCTTTGTCTGGCAAAGGCGCTCAGATTCTTCGCAGGCACTGTGGCCCCTCGACCAATGGCTGACAAACAAATTTTCGACATGTTTTTTACTGGGTACTAAGAGGTTAAAGAACAGAGCCCAGAGTAAATGACGTGTTGAAATCTCCACTAGTTTTGGGGTGTCTGGGGTACATCACTTCACACGCCCGGTCACAGCGACGCAGCGAAGGGATATAAGAATCGCATCGTGTGAATGGGTGATCATCCTCCAAAAGAATTGTTCGAAGGGCATGACGCACTACTGTAGCAATCGCCGTCCTACACGACACCAATCGGTGCCTCGCGGCCAAAAGGCTCATCATCGACGCACTCTGGCTGTAATCCCACAATTACCGTCGCTCGCAGCATGCGTACTACATCACCCGAGGCTTTCATATCTGACGTGATCGTTCCGATTCTAGGCCACACAGACACGACTACCTCCGCTGGCCAACCGGTACGCTTTTCGTGCTGACAAAGGGATCAACCACAACCTTGCCTGACTGTTAACAGTTCCCAGGGGATGCCGTGCTTCATTCATCGCAAGACACGTGTTGCTATGGTTGTCTGGATTTTCAGTTTTGGGCAGTTCTAGGGACCCAAACATACGGTCATGCCGCAGTGCACGTGAGCGAGCAATGACAGCGCCTTGCCTGGATCTCCAAACCTTACTGCACCGTAGAGGACAACGTTGAGGGGATACGAACAATCTATACCATACACGGGCGACCAGCTTCACGAAAAAAAAATTCAACCGGCAAGCCTCGCGAACGCACTACTTCGTTCGCAACGGAAGGATCCATCAACTTCCGGGGAAAAAGGTACAGAGCGGTTTCCGCATGGCCTGACCTCAACGCCGGGGACACGTACCAGGAGCGGGTAAAAGTTTAATCGCGGGCACCCTCCGGTTCCTTTCCCCAGCACCTCTAATTTATTTCATGACCCCCCAGAAGCTCACACCCTTCAGCGGCTCTAAATTTACCACGGAGAGCCCCCCTAGCTTGCCTATAATTGGGGGCTCCACAACAGGGCCTACCCGCCTAGTCTACACTGACTGGACGCGTGTGTTCCCGGTTGGCACGGAAAGGCAAACCATGGCATACGTCGCGGTTCTCTCCGTCATCGCTTTTTTCTCTTAGTCCTCTTGCCCCCCTTAGCGGCCCTGGCCTTTCTCCTGAATTGACGTTGCCGGAAAAAAACATTCGACGGAGAGGCATGATTAGTACGGCGGCGCGAAACGTCATGAGCCACGGCGGTTGCGGTGACGTCCCCGCCTGAGACTGCCAGTAGACAAAGAGAGCGGAGATCGATGGGTTCGAAAAACAAAACAGGAACCGCGGAAACAATCATCCAACAAATATCGTATACGGCCCACATAGCGGGCACAATGAGGGTGACGCACACAACCTCACCGCTTGTGTGTCAGCTTGCAACAAACCTTGGCCAGCTATAAAACCACAACCGCAACCACCACCGCAGCCACCACTTTCCATCTCGAAAGCCGGCTCTGGTCAGCAAACGCACGGGCAACGAACACCACACCATCACCGCCGAAAAATATTGTCCGTGGGGGTTCCGGTTTAGGGAACCCCCATGTCACGACGAAATGTGGCCGCTATTCGGGGCGTGTCCCTAAACTGCAAACTGCAACAACAATATAGCAGAAATACTAACGGGGTGCGACGGTTCCGTGTGATTCTATGGTCGCCAAAGAGGGCATGTTGCTAACCTGCGACCCCCACTGTATTCGAACGACACCTACGGCGAAAGTGGAGCCTGGGGGGGATACGTGTTTGGTCAATGACCCCGACTGGCCGGTTAGGATGTGACATATCCACCCTAACGTTCTCTTTCGCGCGTAGTATCTCGCGATGCAATGCGGCGTCGTCGACGGAAATAATGCTGAACCCCGCCGTGATCTGTGCTCGATCGCACGATGGCACGTGGGACAAAGCTACAGCTCTGTCCAGAGGCGGTACTACTTTCTAGACCCATGAAAACTGCCGACTAAGAGAGTGCCGAGCTCGTCACGAAAATGTCGCCACCACCACACCGACCTCCTCGAGCCTACCACGACAACCACCACAAGCATCACCGCTCATGCAAGAGAACGAGAGAGCCAACCAGGTGTGCGGGGCCACGTCGATCCGAACCAAAGCAGACTAAATATACAACCTTCATCTCTTCGAGGGTGGAACAAACGGTGAGTCTCTCCATCACGTTCTAAAAATTTCACATTGTGTGCCGAGCGGAAGCAACAGGGAAAAAGCACACGTCGTAAGGGTAGCCTGGAAGTGACTATGGTAACGTTTTTTCTCGAGAGCAGAAACGACAGCATAAAACAAACAAACAAACAAAAACGAGCAGAATCCCGGAATTCGACCAGCGACCACATTACCACCAAAACGCAATTTCAAGAAGCTCGCGTGCACCTGGATTTCGATGCCGGCTCGGCGTAGCTCTCGAGCTTGGGCGGGACGTACGGCTCCGCAGCTTGTTGGGCCTTTTTCATCCTCTCCAGCATCCGTGCCTGCATGACAGGGTTAGCCTCGAAGATGGCCTGTAACCGACTGGCGTCCTCCGGCTATCGCGAATTGGCAAGTGACATGAAGAATCATGATCGGTATGGGAAGCACGGGAGGGGGGGGTGAGGAACGGTAGACGAGGAAGACAGAGAAAATAGCAAAGACAAGCGACTTCGTGAATCGTGTTCAATACTTTCACTTCGTTTAGGGTAAGGAAGTACTCCTATGCACACTAGACGGTGCACAGCCATGAGCGGACTCGTCTTCATTCGTCTGCTCGCTCGCCAACCCCCCGCAGCGAGCAAAACGCGAAGCAGGGAGAGCAAGACCCGACGAGGAAATGGCCAGGAACAAAAACGTCGAAAACCGCCAAGCTACACAAACCTCGCCGACCACCTTCCAGTGTACAAATGGTAACCAACAGCCCATCTTGCCGTTCCACAAAATCGGCGAAAAAAGCCGGGCTTGCTTCCGCTTCTCCTGAAAAGACAACAGTCGCCGTTATGCTCACCTGCAGCAACCACGAAGACCGGTTCTTGACCTTCGATGCACACGGGCCACTACCCCTACTGCTAGATATCTAGATGCGAAAAAACCGTACCGAGTAGCCCAGCAGAGAGTCCACGAACAGCACCGGCTCGAAGTCCCTCAGGTCGTACAGCGACTCTCCGACGCCGATGAGCTTGACGGGTACCCCGAGGTCGCTGACGATACTAACCACGAAACCCCCTCGGGCGGTTCCATCCAGTTTGGTCACCACCAAAGCCGAGATTCCCACCTGGGCGGGCGAATGGGGCGAAGAAAGACACGGCGCGGTGCCGTTGTGGTCAAGTCGCGGACAAGGGGAGGTAATGGCAGCGGGCTACACCACATGGACGAGCGAAGGGGGCGAAGAAAGACGCAGCGCGCTGCCGGTGTGGTCAAGTCGCGGACAAGCGGAAAATTGGCAGCGGGCTACACCACCTCGATGGGCAAAGGGGGCCAAGAATGACGCAGTGCGATGCTGTTGGGGTGAAGCCGCGGACAAGGGGGGGCATGGCAGCGGGCTACATCGCCGAATCAACCAACGGGTGCAGTAGCATAAGTTCGGTGGAGCCCCCGTAGGTTCGCGGTTGTTCGTCACCGGGCGGGTGGATAAGTGTGGTACAGCGGTAGGAACGGGAAATGTTCGCACTTTTTGAGGTCTGATCAACACCAGCTTCAGAATGGAATACCGATCGGTCGCAGCAGCATACACGCGTCACTTGTTGGGAACACTCTGTTTGGCAAAAAAAAAACTTGGTTGAAGTGCGTGTAGCTCAGGCTTCGTAGGCTGAAGCGCAAACCGTGTCATGAGAAAAACAATGCTGGTCGTTCCAAGCGCTGTTGTCTGATGATTTCATCTACCTTTTCCTCGTTCGATCTTTGCTGCAGTGTAGCACAACGAAGGCTTCATATTTTTTCCGAGGCGCACCGCTGCTGTAGCCCTCCCGGTTGGAATTTGTTGATGTTGATGTTTTCCCCCGCAATATCGAAACTGATGGGTTCTGTCCCGTCAAATCAAAACTGGCGGAAGTTGCACTACTGCTGTAGCTCACCTCTTGCTTCCACGTCCTGGCCTGATCCACGGCGTTCCTACCCACGGAGGCGTCTACCACCAGCAGGGTGTCGTGCGGGGCCCTAGTAACACACACAGAAACATACCAGGTAGATTATTGAGATAAGAAAGCTACTACTATTGATAAGATCAGCACAAACGAAAAATACTTCGCAGGTTTCATGGGAAGATCGACAGGTCACCAAGACCACAAGTCAAGAAGCCCATGAATCCCAACTATCACCAGCGTTTGAATATGCAAAACAGGCCACAAGCGACTCTCGACATGGGCCTCATGATTGCAATCCATCATCGTTGACCGTAGAATACAGGCCACAGCGATTCTTGACATGGAACTCGAACACGAAAACAACAGCAACAACAACAACAACAACAACAACAAAAACAACAAAAATAACAACAGCAGCAGCAGCAGCAGCAGATATGATCCTTGCTACATCTCACCCCGGGATCCTGTCTGAAAGGGTCTTCTTCATGTCCTTGAGCTCCTCGTTCAAGCTGTAGTTGTTCGACAATCGCCTGTTGCGTACGACACACACGTTACGTGCATCAGCACACGGCAGTAGTTAGCAACGGAATGGTGTCGCGGCTCAGGATGTTCTCGCAGCGGTCGCGCCCTACACGCTAAAATCGCCATGAAGCTGGTACAACGAACGTTTGGTCCTCTCCTGCAATATCTTGCAACTAGGTTGGTTGCTGCTGGTTAGCTCCAACGTTGCATCGCTTCCGTGAAGGATTCGTAAAAAACGTCGGGGGCAGCAAACAAATCGACAACTTCGTCTCTCTTGGAAAATTCACCCCTGTGCGCACTGACAAGTCGAGATGTCTCGCGGAACATCGACCACCAGCCTTTCGTCGGTATGAGTGAGCGGGTAGAATCAAGCAAACGCGGGGTATCAGGGCCGCTTTCGCCCCATCCCGTGCAATTCTGTTCGGTCCGTTTTGGGACGCCGTAGATAATGTGTCCGTCCAAACAAGATACTGGTCAGCTCCCCGCTGCTGCTGCTCTCCTTCTCTCTCTCTCTGGCCACAAGGACAAACGCTTCTCCCGAAAACCCTGCCGTTTTCATTTAAGCCCGTGGCAACCATAGCTCCGACACGGTCTTTCTCGCCGCCACCTAAAATTCCCTCAATTTCTAGCGAAAAAAAGCCGGCAGCAGGGTGCCCAACTACCCATGTGTGGTCCAGCCTTCAACTTAAAGCACGCCCTGTTCTTATTTCGACCCCGTTGTGTCGGCAACAACGACGTCGCATCCCCTCTGGCATCACCGTCTCTCAAACCAAAGGAAAATTGTTGCAACCATTGTTGTACATCTCGTATCTTACATAGCGGCAGCTCTGCAGGCACCAGAAAGCGTTCCCCTCTCCTCAACGATACACAAGAACAATAATGAAATGAGGGCACGAAAAAAACATGGAAACAACAAAATGGCTCTCTTGGGGCATGGAAAGGCCAGCAGCCCACTCCAAAACAAATGTACCAATGATAAGGACGTCTTAGCCCTATGACACGACGACACAAAAAAAAACGACTGAAGAAATAACCGCTGCATGGGGGGAAGCATGGGAGAAGAAAACCAAGCCGTTCGGAACAGAACCTACCCACTGGTGTCGACGATGAGGACGTCGTAGCCCTCGGACACCGCCTTCTCCGCCGCCCTCGCCACCACGGACGGAGGCCGTTCGTCCTTGTCGAGAGGCACAACGATGTCCGCCCCCGACCTCTCCGCCCACTCGTTCAGCTGCTCCACCGCCGCTGCCCTGTTTGTTATATTGTGTTTTGGTTTGGTAGCCCCAGAAATTCCGGTCAACATAAAAGCTGTTCCACTGCAGTCAAAGTCTAAGATAATTGGTAAAATAAACCTCCGACTCTCTTGCACGACTATTATTAAGACCCGCCCCGAAGGGTAAGTCTCGCCAGCCGAAACCTGAAATCGAGCGTCCGACAGCCAGAAGAAGAAAAAAACACATACAATCGCTCCAGTGCCGCAGCGTTTCTAGACTCTCGAGGTGAGGACAGCCAAAAACAAAACAATACTGCCGCTCCCAGAGTCGCAGCGAGCTTCACCTTCCCCTCTCCCGATCGCACCTGAAGGTGTCCGCGGCCGCGATGACCTCAATCCTAAACCCCAACCCTAGAACAACACTACCGCTCCAGCGCGGGAGCCGTTCTGGTCTCGAGTTGAGTCAACGACAGCAAAAAAACAACACAACACCCTACCGCTCGCGGCGTCGCAGCAACCTTGACATTCCCTTTCACTGATCGCACCTGAACGTGTCCGCGGCCGCGAGAAGCACCTTCTGGCCCCCGTCCTCTCTCAGCCGCGAGGCCACCTTGCCCACCGTGGTGGTCTTGCCCATCCCGTTGGCCCCCATGAAAAACAGCACGGACGGGACCCCCAAAGACGGGTCGGCGAATGTGATGGCCGCAGTGTCGCCTCCACCCTCGGCGGGAGGCATGGTGCCGCCGTTAAGCACCTGGGTAGCAGCAGCAAGCGACACAAAAAGGTGGCACGTTCTTCGTGGTATTGTCGTACTCACAATATCCCCAAAGCCGCTGAGACTGCGCTAAGGCATGGTATGTCAAGATTTGCTGAGCAAGGCAGTGTTGCTGTGGCTGGACCATGAAAACAAGTCCGGGATGTTTTGTATTTTTCTACATGAGCAGATAACAGCAGAATGATGGGTTGGGTACGAACTTTGCAATACCTGCCAGGTTTTTCTCCCGATTCCGCGCGGCGCAATGCATCGGGCGCCTTGAGCGGAAACTTCGGAGCGTGTAAAATTGACTAAAGAGGTTGGGGACCGCCAAATAAAGTACCAGGAAAAAATGAAATATCCTTCTCGCGAAACGCAAAGATAGTTGACGAAATTAATACACAACTTCATTGATGTTAGGCTTGTTGAGGTGCTGGTAGAGACGACGGCACCATCACCAGCTCAGAAGCAGCAGCATGAACAACAGAATGACCGACGCGTGGGAGTACATACATGTGCAGCAGCAGACCTGGATCAGGGTTGCCCGTAGCACAGACTTGATGTCATCGGGCTCCAAGCGTCGGTCCTCGGCCTTGGCCGTGTTCCTGAGGTCCTCGATGATCTGGAAAGAGGTCGTAGCTCCTAGATCAGCTTGCAACAACGCCTGCAAGAGAGCACCCAGAGAGAGAGAGAGAGAGAGAGAGAGAGAGAGAGAGAGAGAGAGAGAGAGAGAG
>CACKRE030004712.1:60310-89896 GCA_902602495.3 Ectocarpus sp. CCAP 1310/34 | reverse complement strand
AGAGAGAGAGAGAGAGAGAGAGAGAGAGAGAGAGAGAGAGAGAAACAGACAGGCAGGTAGGCAGGCAGGCAGGCAGGCAGGCAGGCAGACAGAGTGTGACTGCCAGAGCGGGCGACAGGGTTCCTCCGGCGCGGCATCGACCTGTCGATCCATCCACCCACCCATCCCGTCCTACACCGGTCCGTCACAAAGAAAAATGCGTGTTCCACTTGCGCACCTCCTCCAGCTTTCCGAGGGTCTCCTCCAGCGGACCTGTCATGCCGAACAGGTTCTCCAGGTCTCCCACAAAACGAAGCCGGCTCTGCGCGAGGCCGTCCGAAAACTTTGCGTTCCTGAAAGAAAAACAAGGAAGGAGANGGGGGGGGGGGGGGGGGGGGGGGGGGGGGGGGGGGGGGGGGGGGGGGGGGGGGGGGGGGGGGGGGGGGGGGGGGGGGGGGGGGGGGGGGGGATGACATACAGTATCAGTCAAGGAGGGAGGGCATGAGGTCGGGAGGGGAGGGAGGAAGCACGGCAATGGGGGCGACAGGGTTAGGCCGGTGAACTCGGGTAGAACAGAAGCCACCCAATAGCCTCTAGTTGACATTTTGACGTCAAGCCGAAGACAAGGGGAGGGAAACCGGCAAAGCAAGTGCTCTTCGCACGCTGGAGGAGCCGCGAAATCTTCACGGGGAAACCACATTTGTACTCAATCGACGTTAGCGGTGACAGCATCAGCATGAGGTGGGGTAGCACCGGCTGCTTTATACCGCCTGAATGCACCGTCTTGCAGGAGCAGAGGGCAGTCAACGCGCCGCAGTAGCCAAGCGTGAGCGCCTAGGCCGCCGTGCGCGTTGCTGCACGTTGGTGGTGCTGCTGCCCGCATAACCTTGGATGACAACAACGCAAGAGTATGGCCTAGGCCATGGACTAGAGGGCGGTAGACCCGCTGCCCGCGACCCCTCGGCAGGAGTAACTGCCCCCACTAGTAGAGGGAGTAAATCTGGAGAACGCACAGAGATTGGCACTATCGTTTGTCCCCTCGGTACAGCGGTTGGCGGCACTGAACGGCAGAGAAATACGGGGGCTCGACGGTAACGTGTTGATATCAACTCTTGGTTGGCACGCACCACCACAGGAGAACCGAAATACTGCAGTCCGCTTTCTTCTGATGCGGATTACCCACAAAAAGGTGAAGTGTGCGCTCATGTACAGTTCGACGCTGCACACCCTTGCTGCTCGACGTCTGTTCAATTGTCGAACTGGTAGGTCGGTGGAACGTTATTCGTTGACATGCATGACCCGCGTACTAGGGGTGTAGCTTTGGAATGACTCACAGCTTGAGCTTCGACGTTACTTCCGTAATGGCAAGCACCAACGATCTGACGACAGGCTAGCACATGACCAAATGGGACAGCAGCAGCTGGTTAGGCCGACACAAGCCCCCCTGTATCAGCAGCGGCTCGCCTGTCCTTGACGTACGCCGACGTCTCCTTCAGCGCCTCGTCGAGCCGCCCGGTCTGCGCCGCGGTCACCAGGTTCTGCGTCTGCTCCACCCCCTCCTGCGCACGCTTCTTGATGAAATCGAACAGCATCACCATGCCACCACCACCACCGCCGCCTCGCTGCTGCCCTCGTCTCCGCTGGGTGGCAGCAGCAGTACCTGCTGCTGCTGCTGCCTGGGTCAACCGTTTCTCTACCGACGCGGTCGAAGACGACACAAAACCTCGTCTCGAGACGAAGGCGTTCGAGGCTGCCGATGAGAACATCGCGGACGGAGCGAACGCATGAGCGTGCGGGAAGCTGGCAGCCCCACACAGGGCGGTGCCCAACGCCAGTATCATCATGAACGGACTGACTGCTGAGGCTGTGTCATGTGTCAAACAATCGAAGGAGGAAAAGGTGCCCGTCAAGGAGGGGGCCCGCACAATTGAAGGAGTTCGAAAACGAATGGGATGATGTCCCTCAGAGGAAATTTGCGAGCCCAGTCCCACTCTATATCGGAAGATCGTTTACAGGTACTGCTGTTGCGACTTTCCGTGTAGCAGATAGAGGGGTGGATAAGCAGAAGTAACACTGCCAGGAATTCAAAGTACCTCGAATTGATAGGCGTAGCGGGTGATCCTTTGTGCGTCTGCTGCCATTCGGCGCCCGGGTGCCTGTGGGAGCAAAAAGAAGATCTAAAACGGTTGGATCTTGTTTTCGGCAGCAGCAGCACATCATACAATACGTTTTTGTTTGCGAAGCAAACACATTGCGCACCCGAAACTGCCGTTCTTCCCCTTCCCTCCTCCATACTACACTACCCTTTCTGGCGAACGAGCTCCATCCAAAAGAGTATTTTACAATCTCTCATGTCTTGTTCAAATGTGCGGCCGTTACAGCCTCAAAACTCTTACGGCTTCTCGCGAAGGCAGGCGGTTCGCATCTGACGACATACAGGACTTTCATGCCGAGATGAAGCCAGGAGCACTATAAAATAGTTCCGGGACATAGAGGAACACCATAATACATAATTGGCGTAGATTGCTGTATTTGTGCTACTACTGTCAAACAACGGATGAGGAGCATCACACGGGCCTATAGAGCAACGGGTGACGGGTAGAAACAGGCACCCCGCCCCAGCAACACCTAACCTCCGGACCCCATGACTTGACCCAGGTGGTCCGCTTGGCCTCGGCTTGACTCCCCAGTCCCACACCGTCCGGAACTGCCTCTTGAACAAGGAAAACGACAAGCAAACCTGGGCGATGGAGCTGGAGGAGGGGGATCAATCGCCCTGTGGTTCCGTGGCGGAAGAAGTTGAGGGTCAGGTGAGAGTCTGCGGAGCCGGGGGTGGTTGGACAAGATTTTGGCGAGATCTTGCTAAGCAAGACTGCTGTAGAGAACTGACTGTCCCTGGCCAGCGTCGTGCGTGCGTGCTGCTCGGCCGATGGCACACGGATATTAGCGAGAGCGCCGGGAAAGTGGCAGGATGTAGGATGGGAGCGAGGGTCATACAGTCTTGCTCCGCTGGTGGTGCTGTTGCAAGCTCTAGTCTATCCCACCCGACGCACGTACCGTCCGACATAATACAGCTGGTCGCTGGTAAAATGCAGTGTCTGACCGAATTGTCCCCATACATCGGCTAAACAGGAAGGTGGGTTGTTTGCTTTGCAACGAAACTCAGACATCTTTGATAAATCTGAATTCTCAAAGCTCTACCTTTCCACCACCCAACAAAATGAATGTACTCTAATCGCGGCGTGTGTATGGCCTCCGCATTCTATGTACGGGAGAATGTGCAGGCCTCATGTAAGGTTTCCCAAACGCCCGATGTCTTGGGTTAACTCCATTGTATCTTCAGCATAAAATACCACGGCGATTTCGCGGGGGGTGGAGACCCCTCGTGCCTGGTGTTACGTGTCCAAGCTCGCCTGAATTACTAGGGCATTTTGGCTGTCCACCAATCAATGTAGAAATGAGGCTTTGCAACCAATGTACGGTGTGTGAAAGGTGCAGTCCTTCTGAGCAGCCAGACACCGGCTCGTTTGAAAGCTGCCTCTGCTCACCGGCGAACGCCTAGAGGTGGACACCAAACTCAACCCCAGGCCGGTAAATCGACCATGGCCACCGGCGTCATGAGTAACGGTGCTGGAGAGCTTGCCAAGTTTTTGGTGGGCGGAGGAAGACAAAAGGGTTTTATCGCGGTTGCTACGTGGTTGAGGTTGGGAGAAAGTCTTTGTACAGAGCTGCAGCACTTAGATTGACCTTTTTGTTGCACAGTGTACTTGGGGTGCGAATCCTCGTTTGAAATATGGCTGCCGGCCCAAAGTGCCTCGATCCAAGCGGCATTGATCCTAGACACTAACATCAGGCACGAGGGGTCTGTGCCTCCAACCATATCACCATGCCTTTTTGGTGCTCAAGTTGCGGTAGTACGGTGGAGACCCAACAATTCGGGTGTTTCGGGGAAATTATCATAAATCACTCTCCCCAATCCCGCAGAGGGAAGACCCTTAGGGTAGCAGTGGAGTTGGCAGATGTCCTCTGGAGGAAAATGCAGGAAAAGCCAGCATATCTTGGTCTTCATAGCCCAACTCCACTATGCATCCACTATCGCGCAACACCCGTCCGCGGACGTCACTCGTGTACAATGATAGCCAAGTTTGTGAGCCGTTCCTTGTCGTAAACGACAGACTTGAGGTCCACGATTTTCTATACGAACCTTTTTTTCATCGAGTTTGGTGACTGACAAGCAGGATTTTCAAGCAGCTAATCGGTCTGATTTTCGAACGCATGAAGCACCTTTATTTACGGTTTGACACACTATGCTTATGGCTGACCCCAGGCGACGAGTAGGATATGTCAAGGAAGAGCTGCGCCGAAGTCTAAGCCTCACACGCTCTCATAGGCGCTGATCCGCGCTCATTCTGTGCTTGAAGCGTTCGAAAATCGGACCGCACAGCAGCTTCAATAACCCTGCTTGTAGCTCACCGAGCTCGACGATAAGTGGATCGTCCTGAAAATCGCGGACCACAATCTGTGTTTTAGTATCACAAGGGCTACAACCTGAGCAAATACCTTTGTACACCAGCGGCGTCAGAGAACGGTTGCTGCGCGATGGTAGTTTCGAGTTTTGGAAAACGAATGATATATTTTCTGGTTTTCCAAGAGAAGATCAGCGTATTCCACCTAGTCCTTAACAGTCGACCACACGGGGAGGTGTGCCCATGACACGTAGTCATTTCTTCACGTCGGAACGGACGTTTTCCGACGACTCCACGTTTACACCAGGCTCGAAACCGAAATCGTGCCATGTCGGTTCGGTCACGGGTCTTCGCCACACTATTCCGCCGATGCTTGTCTTTGGGGTTACCACCATGGTGGCACCTTGCTACCGCGTACACTGATGCAGATCTTCCCAGGAACGACACGGCAATAGACTAGACTACGATAATACTAGACAAGAATATTGCAAAGAGCTGTGTTGGTCCATTCACATCCATCCGCCAGGATGCAGACGCCATGAACGGACGCATTTTCGAAGTTTCGAAGAGAAACGTTTCGCCAGCGGTGGATCGTCGCCGGCAATCGTTGTCATCGAACAACCCGTCGCCATTCAATCATGGCGTCTCCGTAAACCTGTAAATGTGAACCAGGAGAGGGTGATCCGGGCGTGCGGCGAGTGGAGGAGGAAGGACAGGGACATGCAGACAAGACCACAGCAGCGGTTGAGGGGCCAGAGCAGAGGCGTGGTGAGAGGGGAACGTTTGGGGTAGTACAGCTCCGGGGGTGGACATTGGAGCCATGCGAGGGGGATCCATCAGAAAGCCAGGGGAGAAAGAGAAAAAGGCGAAGAATCCACATTCGCACGGAAAGGATAGCAGGGTGCATGAAGGCCACGAGGGAAGTTCGTAGAGCCGCGGCAGAGGGAGAGGGCCGCAAAACGCTGGCAGGAGAAGCATGTTAACCTTATCAAAGTCAAGCGGGCGAAGAGAGCAAGGCCGATTGCGTTCGGGGAGGTTGCGGAGATCAAGTCCGGGCTCGGCTACCCGGGGGCTGCTGGTCAGGACTCTTTGGTGAAGCGCGGGGCACCTCTGTCAGATGATCCAGAGAATCTTCGGCGGCACGCCCGGGCTCCGTGTCATGCCGAGGGCAATAGTGCTGGTGCCCCGAGCCATGACGGCCAAGCCCTCATGATGGGATCGGGGGACCATAAGTTAGTGGACAATCTGCTGACCCCCCTCGACAACATCCGAAACATCACCACCGTGAGGGCGACCCTGGCATGCCACGGAGGCGACAGTGTCGTCGAAAGGTCGATACCCCTGCCAAGCGGAGCTTCCGTGGTTGCCAAGACGGCCACGGAGTGCCTTGTTGCCGTCCAACTCGCCAGTCTTGATAGGGTTTCCTCCTGTCGATCTCTTCTGGCGCTTTCCTTGCAGGAAGTCGTACAAGGTGGCGAGCTACCACAGGCGCCCCTTCCCGACGATATCGGGCGTGGTGCAAGCCTGCTCGGAGAACTCAGGCTCAATGTGTCGGGCTGGGCAAAGAAAGAGCTGAACGAGGAGAACCTGGGCCATCACGGGGCTCTCAGCACCACAGATCGCCACGAACTGGAAAGAGATGGGAGCACGGACGGAGGGATGGGTCAGGCGGTTGAGCGTCGGAACTCTGCCGTTATAGTCACCGCATCATCAGCCCCATCAGCACTCCGTCCGTTGTTTGCAGCATTGTCGCGTGGTGGTAGAGCAAGCGTCATCGACACGCTCCTCGGCCAACGACGGCGGGAGGCGCCTCCACAAAGGACGGGCTATGAAGCGTGCGTGGCGGCGCTGTGCAATGCTGTGCTCTCTGATGGCGATCTGTCCGTAACTGCATCTCGTGTGGGGTGGATTGCAAGCTCGGGAGCGCGGAATCGAGAACTGCTGTGTGCAGCCTTCTGGGCGGGATGTTCTGGCGCACCGGGAGAGCGTAACGGTAGCAGCATTGTACAAGACAACGATGGTCTCACGGACCTTCAGATAGCCGGTTATTTCGGGTGCAACGGGATCGTTCTCAGGCAGATCTTGAGCGCTGGCACTGCGGTCTTCGAAGAGCTCAAAGCCGACCGTGGAACTCTGGCTTGGTATCACGAAGACAGATTTGCAGCGTAGAGAATCGCTACTGCTACCGAATATCCTGAAGTCGTGTGGAGGCTGTTCGTGTACGTGAACCGCACGACGCGAGCACTCTGTAACGCGATTCATCGCAACGACACCGTTGCCATTCGCATCCTGGCGGAGGGCGGAGCACCGGGGTGGGTTCCGGTAAGAAACGATCGCACTCTGTTGAACGTAGCGGCGAACGTGAGCGCCGGGTTTGAAGCAATGTTAGCTCTCCTCGACCTAGGGTGTTATCCCAACGTCCCAGACATCCATGGAAATAGGCCGCTGCACCACGTCGCCACTCGGGGGCACGCCGATGTGGTGGCGTTGTTGATTATTTTCAAGGCAGATGTCGAAGCAGTCAACAATTGGTGCGAAAGTGCACTGATGTGTGCTGCTCGGCAGGGACATGAACGCGTAACGATGGTCCTGCTTGGCGCGGGGGCAGAGGCAGAAGCGCCCAACATGGCGGGCAACACTGCACTAATATTCGCAGCAAGGGAGAGGCATGAGAGGGTGACCCAGATACTATTGGAAGCTGGAGCTAGGTGGGACGTCCGCAACCAGACAGGCGACGCTGCGGTTTTGGTAGCTGCGAAAGCCGAGACTGCAGTGGTACGCTAAGCGTTCTGAGTCGTGTCGGCGGAGCCTATGTCAATTCCATCAACAACCACCGTGTGTCCGCCTTGTACATGGCCATCCATCTACAACCGCGATGTTGATTCCATTCGCTGTCTGCTGGTTACGGGAGCGTCCGTAACTACTGGCTTCGGTACCTTCGAATCGGCGATATATTTCGCGGCGTGGTGTGCACATCCAGTCACCAGAAAAAGCTCGGACCCTTGCGTCCGAACGATCTTAGATTTCGGGGTATCGGTGGATCTAGAAGGGGACGCGAGCGTGGGCAGCCCCCTTCTTCAAGCGGTTCAGAACCAGCGGTATCACATATGCAATGTGCTGTTGTATCACGGAGCTTCACTTTCGCGATTGTACGAGCATGGTGATACCGTTACTCACCAAGCGAAAGATGGGTACATGTTGGAGATTTCGATGGCCTTCGGACCCCCCTCGTCGCCCGCAACCTACTGTTCACCCCACTACACGTGGCCGCCGGTGCCGCCGACAAGAAAGACGTGCTGAGCGTGTTACTTGAGCGTAGGCGGGTGTGGGAGAATGTGAACCCCAAGACGAACGAGGGGTATACGGCACCCATGCTAACTGTCGAAGAGTCGATCTATCGGTGATGATGGCGATGTTCGAATGTGAGACCAGCATGAACTCCCTCGGCATCCGCGCTGCTACACTGCGGGGCGACGGCGCTTCATTTGGCAGTCGAGCAAGGTTTCATCGATGCCGTGTACCTGCTTGTCGCGAGAGATATCGGGGCCATGCACGTTGAGGATTTCCATGGGTGGACCCCCTTGCACACTGCCGTTGAGCAGGGCTTGTCGTTTACGGTCTGGCACACAAAAATGCTGAGATTTCTGCTGTCGAATAATTTTTCTAGGCATCGAAAGGTACACAGACAGGTCGCTCACGCCCCTTCATATCGCCGCCGCATGCAGAGGGCGTGTCGATGACGTCAAGCTGCACGCCGCATCAGAGTCCGCTGTGTCGAGACGTACCATGGAAGGCCACACCCCGCTACATGTGGGCGCAGCTTTCGGCGACGCGGAAGTGGTTCGTGTGCTGCTTGCAGCAGGTTCTTCGCCAACTGCGACGGACAACTCGGGTGGGACCCCACTGCACATGGCTGCGAAGTTCGGGTGTCACGACACGGCCTTAGACTTGCTGGAGCATGATGAGAAACTCGTTGTAGCGGTGAACTATCAATGCGAAACGCCTTTGCACATCGCTGTGAGCCTGAACGAGCATGTCGGAATCGCCACTGTCGAAGTTCTCCTTTTGTTTGGCGCCTCCACGGCTTGCGTATACTTGAGGGACGAGTCCCCGTTGACCATTGCGGTCCTGCTGGAACGGAAAAGCTACAACGGGCCAGCTCGGTCAACCAGAACAGTTGACGAAGAACGTCAAACGCCGCTACTGTGCGCTGTGGACGCGAACGACGCAGCCATGGTAAGAACGTTGCTTGATCATGGTGCTCCGGTGGGGCCACGGAACCCTCACGAAGTGGACCCGCTGAGGCTCGGCTGTGAAGAAGGACATGTCGCCGTGGCCAGGACTCTGCTCCAAGGAGGAGCTTCTCCGGGAACCGGAGGGGAGGAAGGGTTCACCCCGCTCCACGAAGTCAGCTTCCGCGGGTTGACGGACGTGGCTCAGGTACTTCTAGATGCTGGAACTATCCCTGGCCACTGTTTGAACGAGGCACGCGAATCTCCCCTCCATGCCGCTGTCATCGGGGGGCACGTAGGAGCTGTGAAGGCCCTCCTCCCCCGCCTGACGAAGAGACAGGTCAACAGGCGCACTCGGGGCGGAAAGACAGCCCTCCCTCATGTTAGCGGTGCAAGCTGGAGACAGCAGCATGGTCGATCTGGTGAGAAAACACATCGGATGCATTTAATGCTATGAACAGTAGTGTGCTACGCTAGTTGTCATAGAACTACTACTTTCTCGGACAACAAGCACGTCGATTATACTCCGTCCTCGAATTGATCGACCGCGCGCGCTCAGTCATGGTGGGCACTTCCCAACCTCAATGTCGCGTCCATCTTGCTTGCCGTTTCCATATCCCTGGTCAATCTACTGCCGGCGACATATTTTTGGGTAGCTCCTAGAGGCGGGCGGAGACCATACCGAGAGAGGTATCCTTGACAGGTCGTGCTTGACAGTTGCAGTGGCCGGAGTACAGCCGACGCGGCGCTCTGCCAGTGTGGTCCAGGTGCTGCTTAAGTGGGGCGCCGACCCGACGTCGTTTTGTGCCAAAGGTTTCAACCCTCTGCACCATGCCTGCGCCTCGGGCGTGGACCCAGCAGTTGTTCAGGTGCTTTTGGACGGCGGAGCGGCCGTGGAGACGCCCTGTCTAGGCTACAGGTTTCTTCTACCCATCCACATGGCCGTGCACAACGAGCACGCGGACGTGGTTCGCGTGCTAACGGAAAACTCGGGAGTGGCTTGCGGCCTGAACCAGAAGGACCCGGCCCAGAGGTGAGCTAACTTGCGCTGGTCTATCGTTCGAAGCGGCGCGGCCGCCGTCGGACAATGCACGACGGCGCTTTTCCGGTGGCTCAGATCAGGTTTGACCCTTACTTTCGTGGTGCGTTCCGTACAGCATAACAACAGCCCAGTCATGCTATCTATCTTCTTGGAGACACGACTTGGGCCCGTCCGTCCTCTCGCGCCATTTCCAACGACGCGCAGAATCTCCCCGTTGACCATGGCGATCTCGAACGGCGACGTCGAGACCGTACGCGTTCTGCTTGAAGCGGGGGCACTGCTGGAAGAGAACACGCTGGACGTAGACGGCGTCGCGAAGTTGGGGTCGCACGTTCATGTTGCCCTCCGCAAAGGGCAGGGGGATATTTGCCTGCTGCTTCTTCAAGCGATGGCCTTCAAGGAACAAGCCGAGAAGACTCAGCCGTGACTCTCACGCGTTCTATCGGCTGCTGTTCGGATGAAGGTGATATGGTGTACTTTCCATGAGCCGAGGAGGAACAAGATCACAACGGGGCCAATACAGGGTTTGGTTCAAAAGGTTGCTCTTGATGATGAACCGTAACGCTGGTGAGATTTCAACAGGACCTGGTGCTCCTGTAACGCCAAGAAAGAAACAACGATAAATAAGGCGTTTTCAAGTGTACAGGGAGAACACGGGAGGCAGGCAAACATCGAGAAAAAAATCGGCGTCACAAGAGATAGATTGTGCTTCAAAAGCTATTGGCGGCAATGCCACCACGAATAAAGGCGCTAGATGTTGATACGCCCAAAACGTTTGAGAGCGCCGCTGTCCTCCCCGAAACGTCCCATGTATGATCCTGCGGAGAGCCGGAAAATGGCACGAACAAAGTTGTTGTCCCTTTGTATATATTGTATATGTCCATGCGCTATTGTTATTCTGTGAACACCTATCAATACGATGGCAACGGCAACGCACTCCTAGTGCGCCAACTGACGAAGCCCCCTTCGTCGACGTCGGGACGGCCTTGTGGCCGCTCGGCTTGCCGCTTGTTGACGAGCCCACGCCCATCTACGTCCCGATGCTTATGCGACCGTGGGTCATGCAAGCCTGTCATGCCGACGCTCTTTGCCACCTGGGGACTTCTCGAAGGTCATTCTGTAACGGAGCCCCTCGGTGCACCGCATGGCGTGCCCACTCTCGCTCTTCTCTGGGCATGGTTGATAAACCCTGGGTTTGAGTCAGTTACTTATCTCCTCTCTTCTCGTCAAGCCTTGTCCGTGTGATTTCACCCGTGTTTACACAAGCCGGGCAAACACATGTGCTGATCATTCCTTCTCTCGTGTCCCCTCAGGCGTGCAAAAGGGTAAAAAATATATATATACTTCGAAGTATATCGTGTTGATGGTTCCGGGCGCGTGGCTCGCTCGAGCGTTCGCCGTAGGCCTGGGGCGCGGTGAGCCTGGGGAAAGACTTCGACGTTTGTTTTCCCCACACCCCCTCGGCTTCACAGCAGCGCGGTCCCAGTCCAAGGATTAAGCTCCGCAGCCCGACCCATGCCGCTCCGTGGAGAAATGACGTGCTTGGCGCGTGGCAAGTCGATGAGAATATTATTATTCGTCGGAAATGGGTGGGGAGTGACAACCCCGGTCTCCCTTGTCTCTGCCTATTGAGCAATCTGCTCAATGAAGCCAGCCCCTTGCTGTAGTTCAACTCTAACGAACCAAAGCAAATTCATGGCAAGTAGTCTAGACTAATATGCACAGTATTCGAGCGAGCAACACAGACAGCTAGACTGCCCGGCGGGTGACACGTTCGCTTTGATGGGCTTGCTTCAGATTGTTCTTCGAGGACGTGTTTTTACTGAGCGTGGGGTATACATGAGATAGATACAGGTCTCAGGTTGAGGTATCTTCCATGAAAAACGTACATACCCATCCTCGTCTCTTTGTCGAATTTGCAGACCTGGCCACCGCTTCGACACTGTTTTACGGGCAGACGAAGCATCCGACCGCTCTGGTTCTATCCCCGTTTTTCGTATGTATGTCCTCTTGTGTAATAACGCCACAGCAGTACACCGACCCACCACTACTGCATGCAAATGCCACGCGCACGGATCAGTAACGGATCAACAAAGAAGGCTCTCTTGTACGCCAGAGGGTTTGTCTACAGCTACACGTCGATGTGATACAAGATCCACCCGGTTGATCCACCAAGTCTTAATTTGACCCGAAATAAGCCCAGTACCCAGCCGGTTTCCCTCCATTCACTGCAAAGACTCAAGACTATCCAACACATCCCGTTCGACTGTGGTTATATCTCGAATGGGTAGTCTTTCTGTGTTAGTATTTGTTTTTCCTACGATCAACCGGAGTGGGGGCCACCCACACCTTGCGACGTGAAGGTCGCACACACACCCACACCCGAGAGCTTCATCGTGATCTTACCCTCTGCGAGCCCCCCCGACGGGTGTTGACAAGTTGGTGTTGACATCTTTCATCCATCGTGTGTACCGAAGCGTAATGCAATAAAGCCTTGCCTTGCCTTCGGCGATACAGTTGTCTTGGCGCGGGTCCGACGGACGAGCTCGCTCATCGCCTAGACAAATGGCATCGCACACGGACCAGCAGGTGAGAGCGGCACATTTCATTGATACTGAAAGCGGCATGGTCGGATGTTGTGGTTTCAACGTTCAGACGTAGGCACTACTAGCGCGCGGCAGATAGACTGACGGCGGATGTTGGATTGGGCCCTCGCTCGGTGTAGGCCTGATCGGTCAGACGTTATCATGATGGCAATGTTACAGGGTTTGCTGCAAGGTGTACGTCGACAGGTACCACACCCAATTGTACGTCTCCGTTGGGCAACAGAGATAATGATTCACGATCCACGGTAAATTTTTCGTTGCAGTTTGCACTGAAGAAGCAAGAAAAGTGCGATGATCGCTTCGCTGTGCCGGTCCTCCTTCTCTGTGTTTTGATATCAAACTTGCACGAAAGTGCCAAGCGACTGACCAATCGGAGGACATCATTCGCGGCGGGACCGTTAAATAAGCGGAAATACATTCCGCGGGGACCCCCGACGAGTTTAGTCTTTTGTACTGATCGATGTGTGTCGGACTTTCTCGGCGGAAATCGCACCTGACGGTCGTGGCTTCAAGGAGTGGTTTGGAGAACTCTTCTGTGTAGGGATCTAGTCTACAGCATTACAGTTGTACAACGTAGGTCATATACGTAAGAGTTCACACTGCACATGTACGTACAACTTCGGCAACGCCCGGGGGGTGAATTTCAAGCGTGGGATGTACTGTACAGAACGGGCCCGTAGGTGAGAAACGTGGAATTCGGGTCGTTCAATTTCCTCCTTTGGGCAGACACACCAGACGAAGTCGGCCAACTCTAAAACGGATTTGTTATTCCTTGGGCCTGTCGCATGTTGCTGAATCTAGTATTTTCTCATTTCTGGCGAGGAAAACAACAACCCACCAAGCCATCATGAGCATTTAACCGACAGCTCGGTGTGGCCGTTGGGGTTGTGGCAGTGGGTAGCGCAGCCCGCGGGGGCGCGGGGGCGCGGCGAAAATAACCACTGTCGTCCCCCCCTACCATAGAATTACATGACATGAGCTAGGTAGGGGGTGGGAGAATGGGGGCAGCAGCAGCAGCAGCAGTGGGACCTTGCTTATTGAACACGTTCCCCCAGCTACCCCCTTGTTTCTGATATCTTGGGGGTATCGCACGATCATGTTTCTCATTGACGCATTTCTTATGTTGTGGTCGAGATTGAGCTGTGTTTCTTAGCCCTTTTTTCTTGACTTTCGTACGCATTTGAGCTTTTCGTCCTTTAACAGAATTTTCTTCATTGCGGGCCCGTTCTGTAGACCTGGGATTGGTGTAGATCTTGTCGTACAATCTGTTTCTTGTTCAAACTGATGTCACTACTCGCGATATAGATGAGGGGGAGATTTCGAGTCCACGATGCTCCTACTATTATTGTAGGTCATAGCAGAGGTAGAAACGTGTTCTCGCCGCCGCAATCAGCAGACACATGAGACTATCGTGATGTCCACCGCACAACATGTCACCATGTACCTACTGATGACATCTGTTTTCCAATGAATGCTTCACAGCGCAGCCAAGGAGAGCCGTTGGAGGGGGGAGATGGTACGATCGACGACTTGAAACAGGCGCTTGTAGAGAATCTGGAGCATAGGGGCGTACTCGGCAAGCTCAGAGCGAAGGTACATGTACGAGGAGCAATATATGAGCGCATCATCATGCACCCCATGAGGACCTTGATGTTTTTAAGTGTTTTTCATTCCATCCCTGTGGGGAAAAAATGCTTGCGTGCAAGGGAAGAGCGCCTCATTCCGCCGCTCCATTACATTACACGCTATGAATGGAAGCTGTTCACTCTCTTTGTGCAACACGTTCAACGTTTTCGTACAATGTATGCATAGGTCTGAGCTCCGAACGCAAGTCCTACGTACGTCCAAACAAGAGAAGGGGTTTGTCTCAACCAAATCACACGAATTAACGGCAGCCATTCCACATCGCTCCAGTCATCATTCTTATTGCGGCCGTCCGGAACCGCCACACACACACCTTGTCGTGCATCACAAATCGCAAACGATTTACCAAGCTGATCAGCCGATACGAGGCAGGTTGAGTCTGTCGTGTCCAACGATTTGCCAACGACAACAACGGCAGTGCTGGACCTTATTTTTCGGTGTCAGCCAATCTTCAAATAAAGACAAAACAAATCATCGGTCGCAAATCAATGTCCTCCCTTGCAGTCAACGGATTTTGAAACTTTGAAAAGTATTGGGAGCACAACAGTGACATCGCTGCTGTCCAAAAACGCCCCATAAACGCGTGGTGATGCAGGTGCGAGCGGAGGTTTTCCACACCCTCGAAGGGCCCCAAGAGGGGGTTCTACCGACCCCGCTTTCTAACGAGAACCTGCTGATCAACGAGCTCGTGCGGGACTACCTGAGCTACAACGGGTACTCGAACGCGCTGGGCGTGTTCATGGCCGAGTCCGGGCAACCGATCGAGAGGTCCTTGGACAGGGGGTTCATTCGAGACGAGGTGGGCATCATTTCGAATAGGGCGAGACCGACACTGATCGCGTGGCGAGAGCTAGCCCGCCCGCTCTTGGCGCTGGTGCTTCGTATCATGCGACCTACCTAAGCGGCACGCGGCTGTTGCCGTTTTACTCAGCTTCTGGCCTAGTCTGCTGCAGATGTAGGCAGGGCTTCTTGAACACAAGGTTCGTGAATTTATTCGGCGACCGTTTGTCTTGCTGCATGCGCGGCTGTCAGTCCGTAAGGCCCTCTATCCCCGATGAACGTCCCTAGACCCACTCTGACTACCGGTTTGTAGCCGCTTGAGCTTGAGCCCATCTCTCGATATTCCCCCAAGGAGAATGACCTGACTACTGTAGACACACTCCAGCAGCTTGCTTGGCCCTGTCTGTGATGCATGGCTCTCTTGCCCCCTCCAGTTGGGACTATCCGAGCGACGGGATAGCACCGACCACGGAAGCGCTAGGCCTTTGCCTCTGCTCTACGGCATCACGCACGCTCTTAAGCGTAGACGAAAAGAGGCATCCGGAAACAACGGGGGTTACGCGGAATGCGAGGAGGAAGCGGAGGAGGAGGAGGCAGAGGAGGAGGGTTGCGGTGAGTGGATAAATACACTTACATACCTGTTCCGATTTGCGAGGCTGTCCTCGAGGCTCCCTTTCTCCTACCCGACCGCCTTGTATGCATAGGACGAGTGCATGGTCCATGTTTCGTCTCTTGTTGTATTTTTTTTCAAACACCCCATCGCAGCAACGTTTGTAGGCCGGCGCACGTCACAAGTCGTTGCGCCGTAGCATTCTCTACAGCAGTAAGGTCAGTATTTTGAGGGCAAAACCATTTTTTCCCGTCATGCATACTTTGGAGTACCTTCGTTGCGGTGTATCCTCTGTATTTCTGTAGCCCTTCATCTTCTACGTTTCCTTTGATTCCATCGTCGACTGGGTAATTTTTACTTCAGGGGGTCATCCGGACGTCGGCGGCAGCAACAGCATCGAGTGGGCCGATCCCGCACCTGTTTTGTTCACAAAACACAAAGGTAGTAGCGGCGGCAGCGGCATTGCGTGACGGGAGAATATATGCGACTTCTCCAACATGAGCGCTTGTAGTCTGACGCGCCTGTCGCCGAGAATTTCATGTGGTGCGGTCGCCTACGAAGTGGACGCCGTTGTTTCTTTTTCGACCAGTCGTCCAATACCGTTTTTGCGGTCGGTCGGTGTACCGGCAGTGGCAAGGTCGTCACAGTTCTGCAGCAGGGCCGTACCTGGTCATAGCGCCGGAATCGAAGCATCGCCTTCTCGAAGGTTCTTCACAAGCCGGGGTGCGGACAACCCAAAGTCTGTCCACCAAGGGTTGCATGGTCATTCACTCCTGGTGTCTCGTTCCGCAGAGGTTTCCGGAGACTTTACGGGGAGCAAGGTATCCACCGGCTTTTCCTGAGACTTTTCGGGGCGCAAGACATGATGACATCACCTTTGAGTTCTAGTCAAGCCTACCATCTCGTTGGGCCGATCGCCGTCGTAGAATCGAATCGAGAGTACCCCGTAGCGCACATACAGCGCCAGTTGAAGAACTTGGGAATATTGGTGTTTCGAACAGGATGGGGTCTTCTTGCGTTGCACATCTACAGTCCAGCACGCAGCCACGGTTCAGTTCAAATTCGCTCGTGAAGGATTTAGTATTGGACTCGCTTCGGTCGCTTTGGAGTGAAGTTTCTGCTTTCACGTGTTTACCTGCTGGTGCTACCCGTAAGTACGTACAACCTAGCCGACTCCAGTTGTGGAACTTCTTCTGCGCCGGAATGTGTCTGATTCGGGCTAAGGATGAGCTCAAGCTAGATTTTTTCCATGTCCCACCCATGCACTGAGGCACTGGCATGATGCGAATCACACAAGCCAAAGACAAGGTCCATCGTTCCAACAAACCGTTTCCACAGTCTGCGATCCTCACCCGACCGATTCAATTCGCTTGTTGTTTTTTGGTGGGTTGGCAGTGCTCCACCCGTTGTCCTTCCACCGCCGCCGCCTTTACGTACGTCAGAGTACCGGTCCGATAGCTGACCGCCCTGCATACGTATCGTTTTTCACAGAGTGAATTTTCACACCAAAGCAACTGCCCTACTGTAGAAAGGAAGGACCCTCGCTCTCGGGTTTGCATGAGCTCTATGAGGTTGCCTTTTTAGATCGAGAAGGTCACAGAATCCCAAGTTGCGGGCTGTATCCGGAGTCTACGAGGAGTGAAAAACCTTACTTCAATCTAAGAGCATAAGGTCATTCTCCTGAAAAATCATTCCGGAACACATGCCACCAGTCGCCGCTGGCACCCCCTTGCTGTCAAGCGGGAACCTGAAAGGGGCGCGACCGTCACGCCGCCTTCCGTTGCTGGAGTTTCTTGCACATATCCAAAAACGCATTCTGTATGCGTCCTGATGGCACCGACCAAGAGACAAACAATGATGTTCCCACAGGCACGGCGTATGTACGAAGTGGCACGCCGTGTCATGATCGCACCCCATACATGCATTGGGGTGCGATCAACCAGCACAGCAGGACCAACCGGTAGTAGTGTGTGCGAAGTTCGCCAGCCATGTGGCGTTACCCCAGCAACGGCGGTAGTGGCGACATCGTTTCAGTGTGAAACCCCAAGACCACTCATGGAGGAGGAGGAACTCTACATGATGTGGCGAGCGCACCAGCAACCTTGCATAGACGGCACAGTAAGAACACCACAATCCTTCTGCGTCAGTGTCGACGCAGAAGTGGCAGAAAACAAACGAAAAATATTGACCGCCATCTTACTCTCATGCCGAGATCATGATCAGCGTCAGAATTATGAACGGGGCCGTGTCGACGGCGACGCTGCACCCAGAGGGAGCTACGAAAATGACAAATACCGAATATGTATGCCCGTGGTTGAGTCCAGCTAGCTGTCGAAACCAAAAAACCTAACCCTTCATACCAAACTCACACAAGTTTCACAGATAGTAACCGATTGGCTGCTGTTGAGCAGCTGAATACATAAAACAACAACCCAATTGGCGCTTATTTTGCGACCGGAATAATACGTCCTGTGGAGTTGCGATAGGGCCGCATCAACTAAAATGGTGACAACAAGAAGCGCTTAAGATCTACAGGATAAAAACTATTTACAGGACTTGGACAACTGCAGAGTCAACCGACATATGTGTGAAAGTGTCAAAACAACTGTTGACTCAGAAGCGAACGCATATTGGTACAGACAAATCAATTCAAGCAATCGACCATTTCGGTGCTGGTAGGGCGTGGCCTGCGCGACACAATACGCAGCCTACAGCTACGATAGACGTGTTCTTAACCCTCCTAAGACTGGAAGCCCAAATGGGGACACTATGGGGACACAGCACACACATGCTGGTCTACCGCACCGTGGTCGTCACTATGCTCCGCTACATGAAACGTGCGTGAGAAACCTTGGTCTAGCATCTTTGTCCTTCATGCGACTTGCCGAATACCTCACGGCGCTTCGCGCTTGGTGATGTGAGAGCCTGGTCCGGTGAGAACCCGGCGTGCTCCGTCCCGGCTTTGTAGGGATGCGAGGTCAATGGTCTAACGACTANCCCCCCCCCCCCCCCCGCCCCGGTCTCCCCCCCCCTATCTTCGAATTGCATTGCAATATAAGAAATGCAACGCTATTCACGAACTCTCGCTGTCCCTCCATGACTGCCTCTGTGTCAATCTGTCTCCCCGCCCTCTCTCTCAAAGCCCCGCACGCTGCCGGGGACCCCGCCGTCCGGGCCCCAGCGTCCGAGCCTCTCCCAACACAACCACTTCCTCCCCGCCCTTCCCCTCACTCAAGAATGACCTTCGCCGAGCCCGCTCACCCCTAGACACCGTTTTCTGGACAACCTTCCGCACTCCCGTCCCGTCCCCCGCTCCCACAACGGCCCTGCCGACGGCACCGGCAGCACCGGCTCGCGCCCTCCAAGACACCGTTTCCTGGACAACCTTCCGCACTCCCCTCCCTTCCCCCGCTCCTACAACGGCCCTGCCGACAGCACCGGCAGCGCCGGCTCGCGCACTCCTCGACACCGTTGCCGCAACCGGCTCAACCGTCCCCGCCTCCTCCCCGTCCTCCTCCTCCTCCGCTCCGACATCGGCCCCGCCGACAGCGCCGGCAGCGGCACTGAGGCCGCCGACCCTAAACCCCCTGGAAGCGGCCCACTCTCGCGCCCAAGTCTCCGACGAGTCGCGGTCGACGATTGCCCTGGCTAGGAGGGCCACCATGTCCCCGCGCCTCATGTCCGCCGCCAGCCGGGCGAGGGACGTCGCCCGCTCCTTCCCGTCTTGCCCCCGGGGGACCGCGTCGATGGCGGCGCCGGCGTCCACCAGCACGCGGGCGGCTTCCAGGTGGCCTTCCTGCACGGCGATCCCGAGCGGCGTGCTCCTGCGTGTAACGTAGGATAACCGTCGCCATGGTCGTTTGACTAAGCACCGGGTGTTCGAGAGCGTGGGATAAGGTTTGGGGTGAGAGGAAGACTCACCATCGCTTGACACGCACGGGGTGCTATAGGGCGTGTTATAAGTTTTGGGGTGAGAAGAAACCCCATCGTCGTTTTTGACAAGGACGAGGGTTTTGGAGCAGCAAGTCGTATTCCGTGCGGCGAGCGGCACATAGCGCCAGCGTACAGAGCACATGCTGGGGAGAGAGGAAGTAAACTCAAAAACAAGCGTGGGTCGTCATCGTGCCCGTCGGGGGAAAGCACAATTGGAGATGCCAGTGTCTCGCCGATTTCGAATGTAGCCGAGAGGCACGCCAGTCGCACCGCCACACACCACTGAGAAACACACACAAATCAACAACAAGATTCCCATATCAACGTCACCACCACAGAAAAAATAAATAGTTGAATAACGGCGACCAGATTCCGTTCGATTTCTAACGACACCCACCCGCTAGGATCCCGCGTCTTGACGTCCAGCAGGCACCCCCGAAGCGTCAGCGCGCCCACGGCCTCCGCGTTCCCGTACGCCGCGGCCACGTGAAGCGGCCTCAGCATCCTTCTCCCTTCTTTGTCACCCGCCGGGTCCCGGGACGCGTTGACATCGGCCCCTTTTTCGAGCAACGCCTCCACCAATGTTCGCCCTCCGCCGCGGCAGGCGGCGTGGAGCGGGGCGGAGAGGACCCGCGCCGTTCCGGCGCCAGCAGGGTTGTCCTTGGGGAGAGTCTTCAAGACGTTGGTGAGGTCGAGGGGCGGAACCCTGTCGTCCCTGCCGATGTCGAGGCACAGAGCCTTGTCGTCCCTGCCGACAACAGCGGCCCCTTTTCGAAGAAGCTTGATCAAGCAGGGGGGGGGAGGGGGGATCGGAGTAGGTCAGTGAATAGATGCAGAGAGAGCGGAGGGGGGAGGTCGTCGGAGGAGCCGAAGTGTAAAGCATGAGCGTCGTCCTGCGTTCTGAAAACGACGAAAAAAACAAACGAGAATGATGAAGGAAATATTTCGCGATTGCGTATTGTCTACTCCTCCATCGTACCACCACCCAATTTCCTCGCTCACAACGTCGGTGTCTGTGGCGGTTGCGACGAAAAAACAAAAAAAACGTGTGTACCGAACCCCCCAACCAATCACCTGCACCACAATATCGCCGTGGCCGTTCGCCAACGCCACGCCGAGGGGCGTGTCTCCCGCCGCCGTCGCCGCGTTGACGTGGCCCCCAGGTCCTAGCGCCTCGAGCAGAAGCTCCACCACCTCCGCATGCCCACCCTTCGCCGCCAGTAGCAGCGGAGACTCGCGCTTGCGGTTGCGCCGATGCGCCGGCGGCGCGCCCGCCGCCAGGAGCACTCTCGCCGCCCCCACACTGCCGTTCATGGCGGCGAAGTGCAAGGGCGTGCGGCCTTCCTTTCTCCTGTTGGGACTCCCGCCGCCTCTTCGGATTGTGGCGGCAGTGCCCGCGCTAGCCCTTCTCTTTTGGCTTGGCTTCTTCGACAGTGGGCTCGCCAGAGACGTGGCGAGGGCGGCGGCGGACACCCTGGTGCAGCGGCCCCTGCCCGCGTTAGAGGAAGCGGCGGCAGCGGCGGCGGCGACGGCGGCGGCCGCTGATGGGGTAGAGGTGGCGCTGCTGCTTCTTCTCCTGGGCGCCACGGTCGCGGTGACCCTCACGGCCGCGGCCATCTTGGCCCTCCTGTCGCCTCCCGGCTTGTCTCTGGCGTTCCTCCCGCTCGCGGAGCTAGCGATTACACCACCCCCACCGCCACCGCCACGACCAGAAGCACCTGCCGCATTGGCGGAATGATCAGACCCCGTCCCGTCCACCGCAGCTACGTCCGCTCCCCTGTCCAGCAGCTCCTTCGCGAACCCCGAGAGCCCCAGCGCCGCCGCGAAGTGGAGCGCCGTGTGCCCGAGCCCGTTCGCGATCCCGACGGACGCGCCGGCGCGAAGAAGCGCCTGTCCGACGCCGATCCGCCGAGTCGCCACGGCCACGTGCAGGGCGGTGTCTCCGTCCGCATTCGTCACGTCTGGGTCCGCCGACGCCGACGCCGCCGGTGGCTGTGGTGCCGTCGCCGCCACCGCTGCCGGCGAGCCAGCAGAAGCAGCAGAAGCAGCACCAGCACCATCACCAGCACCTTTGGCAGCAGCAGCAGCAGCAGCAGCAGCAGTACGAGCACAAGCACCAGCACCAGCGGTGACAACAGAAACGACACCGCTGTCGCCGTTGCCGTTGCCTTTGCCATTGTTCTCCCCGCCTCCCACGCCCTTGTGGAAACCCGCGGCTCCCTGGAGGAGCGCCTCTGCGATGCCCACCGACCCCCGCATCTGGCGAGGAAACAAAAAGTGGCGTATTGAGAAAAAGGGGGGGACGGTGGGCCAAAGACAAAGGTCTAGCGAAAGCTCGAAGAACAGGTCAACGAAAAGAAATGCGGGGGGGGCATCGTGTCCTACAGTGAGAGTGAAGAGTGGCGCTGGAAACACCAGAACCGATGAAGAAAACAAAACAGCAAACCAGTGACACCGAGGGCGGAAAGGGGTAGAGCAGGTAAGGGGACGAAACAGGTACAGCGCGAGACGGAGTGTGAATAACGTGAGACAAGCACGGCGACACCGCCGGAAACGTTGTCAAAGGTTCCTTTTATAAGCTAGTGAAGCACGCACGTCCAACACAAATAACGCGCGAATGAGTTTTGGCTCAAGCAAGCGCTTGTTCTGGCCAGACGTCCTGCGTTACACTACGAACGCTATTTACCCCGTCTGCGAACAACCCGCTCAAAGGCAACGCTGAAACCAGCAAGGTGCAGTGCGTCGCAGTCTACGCCAGCCTTCACGTTCCGTAATGCTATCGACACATCCTAGCCCCAAAAACACGGCGCGCCGACCCGTCCAACCGACGTGACCTCCCACTCACTGACAAGATTGTTGAGAAGAAGACCGATGACATGACCGTTGAATGCCGTTGTGCCACACTGCTGCCCTACGTTGCTACGCTCAAGAGACAAGGCAACAAGGCAGGGTTCAAAAAGTCCAATCATACATACCGTGGCGAAGTGTAGCGCCGTGTAGCCGCGCGTGTCGCCCGCGTTCGGGAACCCCCCGTGGCGCCCGCGCAGGAGAGCCCTGACCACGTCCACCCGCCCGCTGTCCGCTGCCAGCATGAGCGGCGACAGCGTCTCACCCGCCGCCGCCGCCGCCGTCGCCGCCACCGACGAGGGCGACCCAGCAGCAGCTGCGGCAGCCGATGAAGAAGCAGCCGAACCCTTTCGACCGACGGGCAATGGCGCCGGCCCACCGGACGTCTCTCTCGACTCCAACGACGGCGGGACCACCGCCGGCGGCGGCTGGGGGGAAGCGGTAACGACGGGCACCCCGCCCTCCCACCCGTTGTCCACCAGGCAAGCCACGATCCCGGCGTCCCCTCCCCTCACGGCCTCATACAAGAGCCCCAGGTTACTGGGGATTGGGCGAGGCGCCCCCTCCCTCCGGAAGAAGATCTCCCGGACGATCGCCGCGCGGCCGTACCGCACGGCGATGTCCAGCGCCGTCGTGCCCTGAGCGTCCGCCGCCGTCGCAAAGGCACCGGCCCTCAGGAGACACAACGGGGTGGTTATGGCCGGCGCCGACGGGCACTGCACGATGCAGGAAAGGAGGAGAGGGGTGCGGCCGTCGAGGTCGCGGGCCTCCTTGTTCGCCCCCGCCGCCACGAGGGTTTGTACCGCCTCCAGGTCGGACCGGAGGGCGGCGAAGTGGAGCGCCGTTCGCCCGCCATCGGCCTCCGCTGCGTCGGGGTCCGCCCCGGCCTCGAGAAGCTGCGGGGGGCACGCGGAGGAGGAGGGGGGGTACTCAAGGGTCGCTTAGCTTGACGGCGAGAATTCAGAACGTTTGAAGGCATCTCATTTTGTGATTCGGAGCAGGTTGGTGGGAAGGTGTCTTCTAGTCTACAGCCGCCTCCATACGATAGTCGGCCGGCCACCGTTGGAGTAGAAAGCCTTCTCTTGCTTGCTGCTAGATCGGGCGGTGCGGGAAAAATGGCAACGGCCAAACACCGAGCATGCAGTATGATTGAGTATGTTGAGACGAAATGCGAAAACGCTCATAACCCGCCGCGCTCTCGTCATAGCATGAATGCCCAGGTGTTACTCATCTGCCTCGAATCAGAACTTGAGAGAGCACCAAAAGAACATGTTGCCCCATGAGCAAACCCACGTACACAATTGGGTCGCCCTCATTAAGGCAAAAATCACTCGAGTTTGAACCGGAACGAGAGTCATGGGGTAGGTGCTTACGCAGTCTCACCGTGCGAAGGGCGTCCATGCTACCCGAAAGAGTCGCGCGGTGCAGGGCAGAGAGGCCGCCGGCGCCGGAGGGGGCAGATACGTCGACCCCCCTGGCAGCCAACGCAGTGATTTCGTCTGCTACGAGGTAGAGCAGAGAAAGGGGAGGGATGGGGGGGCAGACAGTCGGACAAACAGGGCGATTGTTTCGATATGCGTATGTTACGCAACATACAATCAGATCGACGATTTATCTGGCTAGCCCACGCCGTACATAGCTGCATGCCGAACAATAGATCGCAACTACTTCCAAGTACAACTTGACATACACTGCCGTGTCCGTAGGTGGCATGCCATATCATACAGTACCCGTTGAACCAATTCTCAAAGCTCGATTACTCCCAGAATATATCCGCTGGACCAATGCTCAAAGCTAGATCACTCCCAGAATATAACCGAAAAGAGCCGCCGTGCCGAAGCACGGCGCGTTTGCAACCTTCAACCTTCTCATTCGAGAGCTTTCCGAAAACATGTTTGATTTCTTTTTTTCATCATTTTGTCAATGTGACCCAACAAATCCATCTCTGTGAAAGCAAAGAGTCAGTAATAAGATAGACTAGCAATGGATCCATAGCGTAAGCGATCCTCTTCGCCGTGGAGTAATCCAACTGCTCTAGGATCCGTTCCAGGGTTGTGTGGTGTCCTTGTGGTGTCCTATGATACTGCTGTACGTCACCCGCGGCAGTACCACCGCACCGTCACCTGTGTGGCACCCTACACGGAAGATTCGGCAAGTTTACGGTATGATATGAAGGACGCGAAAAGTCCTTCTATTTTCTTTTGAGGTCTTCATGCAGCATCCGCAAATACCTTCTAGAAAAACTGTCAGAGAACGATCCATGGGTCTTATCTATTTCGCGCAGAGTTTGCAGCATGGGGCAGCGTGCTGTGCCCGGTTCATGTCAACAAGGGTTGCATAACATTGTCATTTCGGCCGTTGCCCGTTTTCATGTGCATGTGCGGCGCGCAATTCCCATCAACAGCGACAGCCGTTGCATGCCCACCACCACCAACAGCAGGCGCGCATCGTAGCAGGCATTGGCCAGTGGCTGGCATGCCCTGCTTGTCTTCAGCAGAGAGAGGACAGTGGCAAGCTTGCCTTGTCGGCACACACTAGTGCGGCGCGACTGCGGTCGTTCGTCGTGCGCCAGCTGAAAACCGGGGCAACAAACTCTAGCGGTCATGACAAAACAGAACAAGGAACCGATCTGCATTCGCAACAATCATCGACCGAGGCTCGTGCTGCCAAGTGCCGGCCGGTCCTAGGATGCAACACAACACCAATCTATGACAGCAGCAGGCCCAAGGCGGTAGAAAGTCGGCGTGCACGCCCATCTTTCGCGCTACGAAACCGAGAGAGACACCGATGATGTTACCTGCGTTGTTTGCCTCCGCCGCCGTGCCTAACAGGTGGAGCAGCTCTCCGCATTCCTGCTGGGAGCTTTGAGATTGCGAGCCGCCCGGCGCGGCGGCGGAGCTGCTGCTGCTGCTGCTGCTGCTACTGCTGCTGCTGCTGCTTCGCCGACGCTTCATGCCTCTGGGCTCACGCACACTCTCTAGCATGTCTTTGTTTTCCAAGATATCAAGTATCTGCCGACTGCTCCAGTGGCACACCGCGTTCCATCTTGGGGGCGACGACGTTGGAATGGCATGATGCCGACGCTTGAATTCAATCGCCGGGACCCCTTTTCGAAAACAAGACAACGCCTGGCGTATATCACTATAACAATCGAGCTTGATTGTTATAGTCATATACCAGAGGGCAACGCGCACTCCACCACCTGCTGCACCGTGACACATGCTGCCCCGATCTGCTGTCGGGATAGCACAGACCGCCATGGAGAACGAAAACCACCCTCAGGTAGGCAGTAGCAAGCGTACCAGGCGAGCTCTTCGGAAGTGCCCGCCGACCGAGGGGTGCCTAGCACGGGACTGTGGGTTAATCTGCTTTTAGACTTGCGACCAAGACGATTGGGTATCGGATCATGTCAGCCAGCCTTGGGCATGCTGCTGTCCCCTCACGTGCTGGAATCATTTCTTCACTCGCATCTCAAATAGAGGATCAACCAGCAATCCTCTAGTGTCAGGGGAAGCCACTATTGTTGGGGGTGAGGCCTCCGCCGTCAACACCACAGACTCAATGCAGGTTCAACTACAGCAGCCACCCCCAACACACCTCTGTTACTTGTTCCAACAGACTCTGGTTTGATCTACATGCTGCTGTACATATGATTCGCGTTTTCGGTGTGAACCTTCCACCACCACCACATACCATACACACACACAGCTACCGACAGGATTGACTCTCATTGACTCACTGGCACTTTGAGGACATCTTTGACTCATGGTGTGGCGCTCACGCTTGCGGGGCCAACGAGTATCAAGTGGATCGAGATGTAGTGAAGTTCTAGCGTGGGGTGTGGGCATGCAGACTTTCTCCACCGTGTCGAACCCACAAGAGTTTGTTGAAAAATAAAATAGTTGCATTTCGGGCTACAGCAGTAGTACCTCACTAGCACTAGTCGACGGCGAAAGGAAGACACGCGTCATGCACCCGATTAACCCTGTTGGGTCTACTGGCGTCCTGACAAATCATTGATTGATGATTTGTAAATGCTGTTGTTGTGGCGTGCCATGGAGTTGCCGCCCTGTATCCCTCCACGCCAGGTGTTGGCAAGTCAATAGGTAGGTGTATCTATGTTGTTCGCATCGACCGCGTACCCGGTGACCAATGAAAAGACGTTAGTGTCAGCTGGTATATCAAGGTCCCTGGAACGGCCAAAATTCAAATGCACACTGCTCTAAATGCGAATGCCACCGTGAATATCTCCCCATATCCTTTTTCAGAGACACACATCAATAGCTCCACATACATGCCTTCGCCCGAATCTAGCAAGCCACGCAAAGACAGGAGAACAGCGAAAAGGAGCACTTCAAGCCCAACCAGGCCAGGATATCGTGGTATGTTGCATATCCTCCAAATTTTGGAAATCGCATACTCCCAAGATGCAGCAGTCATCATGTCAGCAGCTATACTACACAGCAGCAGCAGTATATGTAGACGAGTCCAACATACAGCAGTACAGCAGTAACACATACACTATGATCATAGCCCCACACAAACCCTCGCCCGAACCTAGAGAGCCACTGATGCAAAGGTAGGTAGGTGTGTGCTGGTGTACTTGCGGGCTTGTGGGAATTGTGGGAAAATCACAGGAGCTGTAGTGAGCCGGCAGGGCTCACGTCGGGAAGGGGACAGAGAAGTACAGAAGAACAAGAACCAGCTATGGGTCTACAAGCCCTCTCATTGATCATTTTCACTGATCATTTGAATATGCTGAAAATAGAGTGGTTTGGGCGGCTTGACGACTGATCTTGTTGAAGTCTACAAGCCTAACCTGCCCTAGCGGCCGCACCGCGACCACACATCAACCCTTCTATGACCCTGTCGGTTCCCACCGTCCTGTCGCGGGCAGCCCTCATGGCCTATGGCTGGAGATAGCTATCTGCGTGAACAGAAGTACAATCGTCTCTTTTATGCTGTACCTCTGTCTCTCTCCCCGCACTCTCCCCTCCTTTTTTTTTTTGCCGCAAAAAAAAAACAAAGAGCTGGACCCGAAGGAGTTAACCTGTGACGGCAGAAGCTGTTTGAAAAGCTCCCGTTCGTACAAAGCTTTTCGGGTCAGACTCTGCAGCAGCCATGTGTACCCTATTTCTCTGTGTGGAGTCTGTCTTCTGTCTGGTTGTGTGTGTGTGTTTTTCAAGTAGCATCGACAGCGCTAACCGGCTGACCAGTGAGAAGACGTCAGTCTAAGTGCGTTTGAAAACACTAAACACTTGTATATGTCATCAACTGGGACCCCGTGAGGAGGCGGATATGCTTATCTCCGGGTTGAAGACAAAAACGGTAGCAACAGAAGAAAACTGCACGTGTCTACTACGGCTGCTACCTTGCACACGAGTTCGTTTTGGGGTGCTTTCACCATCATCCTCCCTGCTTTCACCACCATCACTATCATCGTCATGTTTACAGCTTTTTCTCGGCAGTCCTTTTCTAGCCCTGTGCCATTTGTTGTGGGGAAGGCCATCCGGCTCAAAGCTCTTGCTCTCTTCCTCTCCATGATTCCCTTCTCGATGGCTGTCTTGGTTGTTCTCTTGTCCTCTCGTTCCCTCTCCTCCTCCTTCATCGTTACCAAATGAATACCCCTCATTGACATCATCATCTTCGTTACCTGCATTAGCTGCTGAGATCCCGATGTTGGCCGTGGTGGAAATTGGTCGATCAGGAGTCCATGACGTTTGAAAACATCACGATTTTTTACCGACAGAATACGAGCCAGCTCGAAGGTAAACCGTCTCCGAATACTGTTGGTATGATAAGTCGCCAGGCGAAGCAAGGCTGTTTCATCGTGTATGTGCACGCACGGGTTAACCGGTACTGTTGGGGGTTACAGCGGTGCCCAACCGGCACTATACCGGGCAAGGTCTCAACAGTGCCAGACCGGCACTATTGAGAGCTCTGCCTGTGTCAAGAGATTGTACCGGCAATAAACCGGGCACCTGACACTATTCAACCGGCACTATACAGGTCCCTGGACTGTATCTGAGATTGTATCTCTTGCCATACACACGCAGATTAGCGGCCCGGGATTGGCCAAACGATCTTTCTGTCATCGAGATCGGTGAGCTACAAGCAGGGTTTTTGAAGCTGCTGTACGGTCCGATTTTGAAACGTTTCAAGCTCACAGAAACGGCGAATCAGGGCGTATGTGCGTGTGTGGGGCCACGAACTTCAGCGCAGCTCTTTCCTCGCATGTCCTACTCGCCGCCGTAGTCAATCTGAATACTTGGGGTCATGTACATGTTCATGTGGGCCTAGCCACAAGCAAAAGTCAATTTTTATTGAAGCGTTTCAAAATCGGACCGAACAGCAGCTTCGGAAATCCTTCTTGAAGCTAACCGGTCTCGATGATAGAAGGATCGTTCGTAAAATCGCGGACCGCTAATCTGCAGTGTATCGCAAGGGCTACATTCTCAGATCCTGACGTTGTACACGAGGGGGGGTCAGTAGACGGATAGTTCGCGATGGATGTTTCCAAGTTTCGTACTGGAGTTAGCCTTTGGAAAGCTGAGATATGCAGGTGTTTCCTGGGGTTTGTAAGAGGTGAAAATGGGATCCCCTGTTTGCCCTTAAATGCACTCCAAGTTGTGTGTTTCCACCCTCTCGCACCCCCGTTTCGCGCGTCCATGCGTACTGTACCCGCGCCCCTGCTGAAAAGTGTTTCCCCCCGGTGGCGGCAGTCCCTTTCGCGCGTCTGTGCATACTGTAACCCCCCTTTACGAGGTATACCCCCCTGGCTGCTGAAAAGCTCACGTTCGAGGTCACATAGAAAAGCCCCGCTAGATCGCATGTTCATGATTCTGAAGAATAGGTGCAACGGAGTTCCACCAGCCATTGTACCGTAGTAGCGTTTGGGTGGCGCGCTAAGCATGCCCCCTGGGTGAATGAATATGACAACATGCGTGCACACGCTTCGGTCGGCTGTGCGTGTCTCCAACAGCAGCAGAGGGAGTAGCCGTCCTTTTTTTTGCTGAACACGCACCGTTTTTGTTTCATTCCCTTGCCCGCGGGCACCCTTATTGTTTTTGTGCTTGCCTTCATCTTCCGGGTTGACATTCCCCAGCGGATCATCGTTGTGGCAACCTCGTCGCATGTTGCTGTTTACCTTCAGACGCGCTTGGGCGCATGAATTCGTTTCGCGCAACACCACCCCCGGTGGTACTCTTTGTCGAAGCCATTTTTTTTCATGGAGGAGCGTGTTCTGTGTATTAAGTATGACACACGCACGTGGCTCACTTTCTTCGCCCGCCAGCTCAGACTATCTCCATGAAAAGCACGTATGCATGCGTCTCCTGTTTCTCATTCTCATCCTTTCGCCAATCACAATCGCCTTCCCTTGTACTCTTGGCTCCCCCCCCCCCCCCCCCCCCCCCCCCCCCCCCCCCCCCCCCCCCCCCCCCCCCCC
>CACKRE030004712.1:33188-48902 GCA_902602495.3 Ectocarpus sp. CCAP 1310/34 | reverse complement strand
CCCCCCCCCCCCCCCCACGCATACCTCTGTAAATTTTGGGCGTCCATCATTGCCGGTACATGTAAACGTCATCTCTTGTTGTTGTCATCGTTGGTTCTGATGACTTTTGTTGACGTTCGTTTGCTGCTGTCCATGTGTGTTGTGTTTCTGGCATCTAACCGTCCGCAAGATGGACTTCGTGGACATCAACATGGGCTGTCCGATAGACCTGGTCTGCGACAAGGGCATGGGCGCGGCTCTCATGGGCCGAAGTCGGAAGCTCCGCGGCATCATTGCGGTGAGACCTTGCATGGAACCGTGCCAGGAATGGTTCCCGGAACATTTCCTTCGCAATTTCTTGCCCTCCAGTCAAACTCGAAGGGTGTGATTTTCGACTTGTTGCGCTAGTTCACAGCGGAGACGAGGGTGATCGTGCCGACGAAGCGCGTCGTGGTGTTGTCCCGTTCGCTGAAATGTATTTTGCATCGATGAGAGGCCCCGTGGACTGGCAACAAGGTGATAGCACCAACGGGAGCCCGGTGAATAGAAAAAAGTCGTACCGGCGAAAGGCCACGTGGGCTGCGAAAAATCGGTAGCACCAACGGAAGGCCCCGTGGACTGCGAAAAGGTGGCACCAAAACGCTATTCGCGAGATACATGCAAGAAGGGATACGTGTAATCCAATTGGCCTGTCTTGCCCGTATCTTTCCCACACATTCTTCATCTTCTCGTCATGCTTGGTCTGTGTTGAGCAGGGCGTGGCTCCCGCGGCTATTACATGTGTCCACCAACTCTGTGAAGGTAGCGTCCAGTTTGTTCTTTGCCGTGGAGAGGAAGGTATAATTGTAGGCCACTGTTGTCTTAACCCTCCACTACTTTGGAAGGGAATCTCTCATCCGCCCGGCCTCCCGCGCCCACGCGTCTTGCGACCCCCCCCTCTTGGCGCGCGAACAGGGCATGTCTTCTCAGCTGACGTGCCCCCTGACGGTGAAGATGAGGATCGGCTGGGACGAAAAGAAGCCCAACGCGGACGTCGTGAGTGAAAAAAACGAACATCAATAATCCATGGTAAACCAACCAAAGACGGTAGTATTGGGACCCATCGGCAGGAGGCGTCTGTTGCTAACCCCCCGGTAGTAGGGAGTGAATCGGGGGTCGTGCCGATGGCCTGTGCGCCTGAAAGGTTGTGAGTAGGGGGTATGTAGTTTCTTTCCCTCGCTCTAACGCGAGCACCGTGAAAGCACGACAGCAGCCGTCAGTTTTTTTTTCGCATTGCAGAGTTGTGACTCTAGTTGTTTGTAAAAGTCTTTCGGTTTCTGTTTTTTTTTCGCCGCTTGGCCTTGATGCCGAATGTATAAATGGGTGAACCAGAGCCGGTCGATCGCGCGGAGTCGCTTATACATCACGGGGGTTCAGAACAAAATATGGTAGAAACGCGGGCTGAACCCGCGTCGCCACTCTACTGGTCCTCCTCTCACTAAGCGTAGTGTGAATAGCACAATAAAGTCAAGAGTTGCGCCGAACGACGGCGTTCCGCTTCTTCTTGAAGCTGATCTCCAGATTGATTTGAGAGCGGGGCGATGTGGTATTGTTAGCACACGGACTTGAAACCGTGGCAAGCGAGGGCGTGTGTTGGAGTTTCGGATGTCGCTTCCGTGCGCCTCGGTTCGCAGGGACATGAGAGTCTAGGCGATGGATGAGTAGGCCCTTCAACAGTGATTCAACCCTACGTTTTACCTCCTCAAGCGATTGGCACCGATATCAAGTGTTCGAACGTACAACCTGTACGCGAAACGTCTACTGCTCCCCTTGTGGCTTGCCCCTAGCTGGGTAGGATTGGTTTGAAGATTTGTGAGTGCTGCAAAGCCTAACGCCGGTTCAACCGCCTGAAAAAACAAGAACTTCTTTGTGTCGTGCCCCGCATGTATCAAATAACATTTTTTGGGTTTGAACCTCACGTCCGCGCAAACGCCCCGACGCTGATGTCAATCGTCCGCGCAAACGCCCCGACGCTGATGTCAACCCCGCATCTCCCCCCCTTGTCAAGGTTGTTCGGACGGTACAGCGCGAGGCGGACCGGTGCCGGAAGAGGGGGTTCCCGGGATCGGTGGCGCGGGTCATGATCCACGGCCGCTCTCGCCTCCAGCGGTATAGCAAGCTGGCTGACTGGGACTATGTCCGTCAGGTACATGGTGTTCTTGTTGGTGGCAGTGGCAGTGGCGGTGGCCGTGGCGAGGTGTTGTTTTTGTTGTGGGTGGTGTTGTTTTAGTTGGTGGTGGTGTTGTCGTGGTCGTGTTGGTGGAAGTGTTGTATCGTTGTCGCTTGCGCGTTCGTATCTATTTTTGTACTTTTGCGTAGCCGCAATTTATGTTCTGCTCAGCGTACGTCTTCTCGGAGCCCGACTCCGGCACAGCTCCCGGCCATCAGACCTTGTATACTTTGTCGTTCTTTTTTTTTGGTTTTTTTCCCCCTTATAGCGCGCCGTCGCCCGCAGGTTCCAGCTACTTAATGACCTTGACGCTCGGCTTTGACTGGTTCTTTGCAACATGCCAAAATGTTGCAGCCTTCTTCCCCTCGCTGCCTCGGCAAGGTTTCGCTTAGGCATGACCCATAGCGAGGGGGGGGTCTTGGTAGTGAGCAGGGCTAGACTCACCCTCAAGGGACCGATACCTTCTTGCTGCGGCGCACCCGCCGCGAGGCGTGCGTAGTGGTGGAGTTGGGTCGGCACTGGTGCGGCAGGTACAAAGGTGCAGATAGATGCGCGGGCCTCCAGGCCGTCGGTGTAGGCAGCAATGCCCATCTAATCTTTGTGCGCGGAGGCAGACGCCATCAGAAAGGTGGACGGGCACTATGTACACACCTGGTTTTGCCATCAACGGAGGAGGGCACAGGTGGTGACGAGCTGATTGGGCTGGTTGATCCTTCGGCGCGAGAATTTTCAGACCAAGAACCCTAAGTGCAACAAGGGAGAAAGCGAGGAACCGACGGGGAAGGACAGCAACGAGAGCGTGTCCGAAGCGGAGCGGATCGATTTTTGGCCGTGGTGGAACTGGCCACAGCGGCACCGGAGCATCGGCACCGGAGCAGCGGCACGGAGCAGCGGAACCGGAGCATGCGGACGGCATCGAACCATGGCGCACGGACAAACATCTCTTGTGTTGTCAATTACTTTCCGTTTTGTTCCTGAATATAGGTGTTCGGTGTGTGTGATGACGTCACTGGTTTTGTAGAGAGACGCGACAGAGATGGCACGGATAACCCGGGTGCCTTAATTGTGTGCCTGCATCGTGGAAGACCCCTTCACTGTGGAATGATTCCCAGTCAGTGACGATGTTTACACTGCTTTGCCTAACACAGATGATCTGCATTGATTCGGGTGATTGTCAATTGCAATGATGGCTCTGGCTGGGTGTTCTTCTTCATTGTATGTCCACGGACTCATTCTGACAGCACTTCAGACAGCAGCTGCATGCCCCGAGCTTGTGTACCATTCACCATGGTGTTATTATTGTACAGACAGCACTTCAGACAGCAGTACGCTGTAGTTCACATTCATTTTGGTTAAATGCGGGACAGAAGGGGGGTGATGCTGCTGCTGTAGTCGAATTGTAGTGTGTGGGCGTGTAGTTCAGTTGTGAGCATGCAAACGTGCTGCAGGGGTTGCAGGTGTACCTCCTCGGGCTTGTGTACCCTTTTCTTGCTAGTAGTGAGTGTGTTCTTCAAATATTTTCTGATGGCTCTGGCATTCTTGTGACCACGGACCGAGTCTTTGTTAGATTTTGGGATAAGCAACTGACACGAGTTTAATGTGAAGAAAACAACAACACACCTAGGACACGAAAACTCAATGTACCATACGACCTTGGTTCTCCTTTTCATCGATTCTTTGCCACATCCATGGTAAAGATAGCGAGGAAAGTGAACACGTGAGACGTTCCAATTGGTAGCCCTGAACAGGTTTGGTCTTATTTCCACAACGCCTCGGGGGCGTCCATTACCCCTTGTGCATTCCCTTTGGTTTTCGTATTTGGCTACGGCGGCGCGTAGGGCGTGCATTGCCCCCTGCGCATGCCCTTTGGTTATGGCATTTGGTCTACATGTATCCCTTGGTTAAGGCGACCGCGCTCGTGGACGTATGACTCCAACGTCTCGGTCGACGACCGGGAACTATCATGGGACTGAAGAAATGTTACGGCAACAAATGGTGTTATGTTACACGCGCCACCCATTCCCCAAAATCATGCATTTTGCGGTAGGTCTGCGGCCTAACGCTTTGCAGTCCCTACCCCACCCGGCCCGCCCCCGCTCATTTTTGCCCATTGTTTCCACCCCCCAATATATGCCACGCACCCCTCACAGGTGGCTGCGTCTCAAGACCCCGCTCTGAGGCAGCTACCGGTGATCGGCAACGGCGACATCTTGTCTTGGAGGGACCACGAGGAGCGGCTGGAGCAGGCCAGGGAGCTGCAGTCGCAGCAGGGGGAGAGGGAAGGGAGCCAGTGGAGCACGTGCTGCATGCTCGCTAGGTCAGTCGAGTGCGCTGAGGGGGTTGTCTGCTGTCGTTAATGTTCCGTGTTTTATTCGCCTTTGACCTGGCCCGTCCATAGGGGGGCCCTCCCACTGGGAATCATGGACACCCCCCAAGGTGATTTTTGTGTACACACCGGAGTAGGATCTAGTCTGGCAAAGGGAAACCTATGAAGTACCTGGTGTGTTTTTTTGTGTAGGATTACTCACGGCCATGCGTGTATGTGGCCCGTCCCGTTGTCCTCTCCTCCCCGTCCCCTGCCCCCTGAAAACTGTCCCCTGTTCTTGGTCTTTTTCCGTTTTTTTTTGGAATCGTTCGTTTTGTGGATGTGCTGCAGGGGTGCCTTGATTAAGCCGTGGCTACCGACCGAGGTGAAGGAAAAGAGGGACTGGGACATCTCCTCTTCGGAGAGGCTTGACATCTACAGGTCAGCGAGATCAACGTGTCACGTCTTGATCATGGATCATATGGACCCGCCACCATTCGTGTGTTGGTAGAGACAGATCTGTGACGGGAAGAAAGTTGAGATCACGTCATCGTACTTGAGCTGTTGGTTCTGATGCGGTTGAATATGTGTTGCAGTGCTGCAACAGAATGATGCCAGCAACTAGGCTGTTGACGCATCTTTCATTTCCCTCAGAAGTCCAGCGACAAGCACAACAGGGCGGGACCTAGAAGCGGCGCAAAGAAACAAGGTTGTCGACGGCTGTGTGCACACGACATGTCAGCACCGCTCATCTGCCGAGAAAGATGGGCCTCCACCCGTGTGTACTGGGTGCAGTCGTTTGTTCTTCTCCTCTGGCCTTCGTCGATTTTCGTCCCCGTTCGCATCGTTAATTTCGCGGTGCATTTTGTTTTTCCGAGGTGAAACCGTATGGAGGGTAAGACGCGATTCTAAAATAGGATATACCCGCGAGACCTGGTGTCAGCAGATTTTCCGACCTTTCGTGAAGGCGTGTGGCGGGCCAGCCTCCAACCACGTTCGTCGTCCATCTCTCATCGATGGTTCTAGGCAGCGGCGCAAGGCCGGACATTTGTTCTGAGGGGCTGTGTGACAGGAAAATGGAAGCTGTTACGCCTGGTCTGAAGAGCGAACGACAAACGTTCGAAGAGGACCATCAGGCACCATTATTTCTTCCTCGACCACTGCTTGCTGCCGTCGCAAAATGAATGTCTATGGCGTGGTGGAAGCGGAAGGGGCACTTTTTTGAATGCCGAAATGTGTTCATCATTGTGTTGTTTTGTGCTGATTTCGTTTCTCTGCCTTTCGTGGGAAACACCAACGGCAACGACGACCAACAAGCAGGAAGTTTGTGAACTTTGGGCTGGAGTACTGGGGGTCCGACCAGATGGGCGTGAACAAGACGAGGCGATTCCTCTTGGAGTGGCTGTCCTTCACGTGTCGGTACATCCCGGCTGGAGTGCTGGAGGTCCTCCCTCAAAGGATCAACGAGAAACCCCCTCCATTCGTGAGTGAATTAATCATCTGCGAGTACAAATGTGCTTGCTGCCGTTTCCCTCCGTTCGTGAGTGAATTAGCTGCGAGTATTTATGTCCTTGCTGCCGTTCCTCTCGATTCGTGAGTGGATTTACTGCGAGTACCGTAGGTGGCACGAGATACCACACCCACAGGAAATACCACGCTCCTTACGATATTTGTTTATTGCCCTGGAGCAAGCATCCATCTATGACACGGTCACAGGTCACAGATTCCGCACTCCTTATAAGTCAAACCCCAAATACATTTCCAAGGAACCCCATATAACACCACTTGTGGTAGGCCGATTATGTCAGCATGAAGCACTTAAGCCCGCGCTAGAGCTGTGGCGACCCGCAACACCGCGGAGATAACGAAACACTCAACACTGCAAACGCATCGCGGCTGAGACTCCAGTGAGCCAGACTCCAGCGGCGGCGCCACACCCAATTTCGTCATGAGTATTTTTCTGTGGCCCCGGGAACTCCCGCAGCACCCGCTGTGCCTGCCGCCGCCGTGTTGCTGAGAACCGCGCAGAACCTACTGCTGGCTCTCCCGCGACAACACCTGTTGTTCCTGGCCCTTCCCGCGCTACTGAGACCCGCACATGATTCGTGTAACGTTATCACTCCCCGTGATCATCACACATCCTGTAGGGTCGTGTGGGCGCACTTCATCCCATGGGTGGCGTTGTCACACCCTATCAGTATCACACCCCCTTCGTGTCACACCCTCTGCAGGCCTGCAGGTGGGGTCGTGTGGGCTCAATTCATCCCAGGGGTGTCATCATCATACCCCATCTTTATCGCACCCCTTGTTAGCACACAGCCTGCGGGACGGAGTCCTGCGAGTGCAGTTTTATCACACGGTTCACACAAGATATCACACCCCCAACAGAATACCCCACCGTGTGATAATTTTTGGACTTCCAAGAATGTTGTCACACAGGTGTGATATCTTGCGTCACCTACGGTAGTGACGTACTTGCTGTCGTTCCCCTCCGTTCGTGGTGAACTAGCTGCGACTTTATTTTATCTTGGATATTGTAGATATACACGTACTTCCAATTTCCCGTTCGACGAAGTCGCTGCTGTTGAACCCGTGCTCTTCTTGGTTGTCTGAACCTCGGACAACCAGTTGTTTGACATTGATTTGGTTCCCTCCTGCCCCTCACCCCGTCTCGCGTGATCTCCGTCCCAACCTGTCAATTTCTGTGTCGTGCATTTTGTCGGCGTACTTCTCCCTCTTGGTTCGCCAGAATGGGCGGGATGACCTGGAGAGCCTCATGTGCAGCCTGAACCCTAAGGACTGGATCAAGATCTGCGAAATGCTGCTAGGACCCGCGCCGAAGGACTTTGAGTTCGAGCCTAAGGTTAGTCTCCGAATGATGGACGCTGACGACTTAATAGTTTTTCCAGCTAGCCTTGACGACCGGGCGAATTTCCTGTGGCGCCCCCCCCTTTGGTTCTGCGGCACCTCAATCCTTGTGGACTTTGGTCAATGGTAGTCACATGTTCGAAGGCCTAGTCCTGGCAAGTCTGATGTCCTCTGCTTTGCTCTATTCTGCTGACCTCCGACATCAAGTAATCAAATACGGTCGGGTGTTGGCGCCAGCTCACCCCTTATCGAACGCGACTCTGACCCCCCTGTCTTCCCCATTTCTCGCGATAAACCATGTTCTGCTGCTGCCGCAGCACAAGGCGAGTTCTTACGCGCCGCAAGCCGCCCAGGCGCCCGCCGCCGGTGAGTAGACGTAAGCGCAGTGCGCTTCTGTTGTCACTGTGTAACAGTGGTCTGCATCGCCGTCGTCATGTGGCATGGCACAGCTCGTCGCCAATATGTTGAGCGAGGAGGTTAGAGGCATTGGTGACGGTTCGAGCTGGTGTTGCACGGGGCGGGCCCGCAGTTGATCAAATACAAGGCTCAAATGTTCACGAGCCATGTAGAATAGAGAACACAGCTCAGTAGAGCATTCAAATTTTGACCCTTTGTGGCCTGTGCTCGATGGTGGTAAGGCACTGAGCCTAGACCCGAAATTTAATTCAGGTTCTCCGGGCCTCTACTGTCGCATGTAATTGTTTCCTCAATTCTTGGACGCCGTTGGCACCCATGTGGCATGGGTGTACTCTAGACTGCGAGTGATCTCTCTGTGGCTGCCACATTCCCAACACGTTTCGCGTTGTTGGCATTCTGGTTGTGTTGAGTCAGGGGTTGCGTTGCGGTAGAGCGAAATATATCAACTTGCTGTTTGCTATTCGCAGCAGACTTTGGAAAGGGGTGCGGGAACACAGGTGGATTCACAGGCGGATACCTACGTAGCATTGGCTTTCTGTTCCGAGGTTGTTTCTCGCGTGTCCGACGGGGGTTGGTCCGAGTTTTTCCGGCCTAGAGGCGCTGTGAAGCCTTCTACATACCGCGTGCGGCGGAGATTGAGGCTACTTATTTCGCTATATACTGGTAGCCTCAATAGTGCAGTTTCATGGGTTGCGGCCGACGGTAGAGCTAGGGGGTATTGCGCGGTCGACGCTTACGTTTTCTTTGTTTCATTTCCGGAGTGATGTGTTCCCGAGTGCTTCCGCATTCAAGACGTGTGATTGCAGCAGCGAAACGATGATGGGTTAGTGTTTGGAGCGGGACAAATCTAGCTTTCTTAGAAAGTGTTTTGACGATCAATGAAGTGCTACCCTTCGAGATAAAAACCGCAATCGATGAGAAGTGATACTGCTCTCCACAATGGCAGGCTTAAATCTGCACACCTTCGCCGATGCGTAGATCAAAATATGTGTGTGTGAGCAAGTGCGCGGCATTCAGCAGACCCTTGCTTGAATTTACGCACGGAGGGTTGAAACTCCTCGCGCGAGACATGTGGTAGTAGTTTGCACGCTTTTTGGCATTGTTTGGTGAACATTCCGGCAGGAATCAATCCAGGATCCTGCAGTGAAATCGGATGATTCACGCACACACCCGAATTCTCGAAGTTTCAGTGTTGTGATTAGTTCACAAAAGAAATGTACCACCGTGGCAGGGTCCAAGGCACCATCTGCCGATGATGTGGTTCGCTGTGAGCTAGATGTTGCCATATGTTGTTTCCCCGCCCGCTCGTGGGGGTCGCGACCATGGGCGGATGCGAGGTGTGTGTATGTTGCACTCTGGGTGTGCTGCTCTCCGTCATCGGCAACTGCGTGTGCCGTAGTATCATACTTGTATCGTAGTAGGCTGTTTTGATGCGTTGCGAAAAAACTACCACCTTTGCGTACATGTGTATGTACCGAGCTGCGCACACATGATACGAATCTACCCATTCTGATGGTCCCATTGTCCTCCTGTGGACGTGGTTGCATCTCCCCAGCGGGAAGATTGAGTCGTGTGGGACATCCTTCTCGGTAACCCGAAAAGCGGCGGAAATTCAGACCGGTGATTGGCGGATACCACGCAGTCGCGCCGCCGTCATTGTGTCGGTTTTAGGGTTGGTCCCTGTACCCGTTCGGCACCCACGGGCCCCCTCCAAGTCACCGCCAGTCGCCAGCTGCATCTCAGGCAGGCTACAGGGGACGGCGAACAGCACAGGACACCACACGCACCATCGCCGGACCACACGCAGGCGTCTAGCCCTCGTGTCCTGACCAGGACCTCGGTACGTCTCGAGCAGCGCTATTTCAACATGTCAAAACCTCCGTCACTGGAGAGGCCTCGAGTTAGCAACCAGCCACATGAGGCCGCACGTGAGGGTTCGACTTAGCTCACCGCTGCCATCCTCTCAACTAGATCGATCGACATCACGATCGCGATCCCTGGGGTGCGACCCCTCTCTATCACGCCATCTACAACGATCATCCGGGCGTTGTCAGCATCCTACTACTCAGCAAGGGAGCGAGTGCTTCAGCGACCAACGATGACGGCAATACCGCGTTGCGTTTTTCGGTCTTCAAGAGAAACCCGGTCGTGACCAAAATGTTGCTCAAGGCAGGGGCAAGCGTAGCAGTCCTGGGTGCTCAGGGTGCCACACCTCTTCACGTCGCAGCAGGGGAAGGGCAGTTGGAGGTGGTGAAAGAGCTGATGCACGCAGCCGCTGACGTAAACAGCCGCATGCCCACCGGAGAGACACCGTTGTACGGTGCAGCGTGGGCGGGTTGGGTAGACGATGTCAAGGAACTGCTCCGCGCGAAGGCCAACCCTTTGCTGACTAGAGCGAGTTTGGCCGGGCAGCACCTTCCCTTGGATACAGCTGCTCAGAACGGGCGCTTAGGAGTTACACTCGAGCTGCTTCAGAGGTTCGGGATCCGGGGCTGTGGCGGTGCAAGCGGTGGCGTGACAACTTTGTGAATGGCTGCCGTGAATGCCCACCTAGACGTCATGATCGCCTTGACAACCGCCGGGGTGGTCGACACAGGCATTGCCCTGGTCGGGCCACCAGCTTTGGCCACATGGATGTTGTGAACTTCCTATTGCTGCAGCAGAACGGGACGCCTTCAGGAAAATCCGTGTACGTAAGCCGCCCGCGCGACCCTTGCGGCAGGACACCTTTGATTTGCAACATCGATTTCGTCTGTACCCGTCGTGCTCTCCAAAGGTGGTGCGGTTGCTCGTCGACGCTGGAGCGGACACGACATCGATCGTTCGCTTCACCATCCAACCGGGAACATTGCCAGTCGTATGCACGCCCATGTCGGTCGATACCAACGCCCTGCACCAAAAGGCAGCTTATGGGACAGCCATTCCAGACGAGCTGCAGCACCGGCTGGGGCTGATCCGCCGCTTGCTATTGCGGGTGGAGGCCGTCCATGCGACCTCTTGGCTCTGGCAAAATGGGATACCCCGTGTTGGGTTGGCTGCGCGTGGTTCTCCTAACCCGAAGACCAAGGCAACCTCGACAACTGGACCACAGCTGAGACCCATGTTGCCAATCCTGAGGCGAAGGGCGAATGGACGAGGTTTTGTCTATAGGACCATTTGCTGGAGATTGCAGTCAATGCATACATTGTTGGCTCGATATGGTGTTGCCTCATTACCAAGTGCAACAGTGCTGGTGTGTTGTTTGAAAGCCCCCCGCTCACCACGGCACCGCTTTTCTGGCAACGTTCACTGTTTTCGTGGTCGTGAGAGGTCATACCTCAACAGTCAGGGCTGCGTCCACACGTCAAGGCGTGGTGCTCTTCCAATCGGGTTGGACTACCATGCCGAGAAAAACTTGCATGAGGAGTTCGGGTCCTGACCGTTGGCTGCGGGAAGACTGCACCTTCCTCTCGTCCTCATTCCAGCCCCAAAGGCAAATACTGTCTACAGTCAGCGCTCGAACTCGCCCCTACCAATCAACGCCTTTCCTTGCTGCGTGTTGTGGTCTGCTGTCTCACACTCTCGTGTTGTTCCAGGTACTCAGCGAAGTCTTGATGGAAAGCGGAAATTCGACGGCCGTCGACTGGTGACCTCAATTTGCGGTCTGCACGTGAGTTGTTCAGGCAAAAGGATAGGAGTGGCTGTGCCGTTAGGCTTGGGTTGAAGGTAGCTTATAGTGACCGGTGCGGAGTTGTTGGCCATATTTCCAAAACGGTACGGTAGAGTTTGTGCAAGGGTCAAAAGTCGGTGGCACCCCAAGAGCTGCTTCGGTAAACCCTTTCAACTTGGAGCTCGCTGATGCTTAATGTCGTTTGTCTCTTTGCCTCCCCATCGTTTCTCGCCTGAGAAGCGAAGAATATCGTTGAGTATCCCGTGGTTCTGCAGGCTAGCAGCTTGTTGCAGGAGTAGCCTCCAGTGTTGTTGTTCTCTTTTTCTTTGTTTTGAAATGTATGTATTGTCCGATGATTGTTGGTGTCGGAACCGATGATTTTTGAGAGTATTTTTTGCAGGAGCAGCCTGCAGACCAATATTTTGTCCATCATCGTCTGGCAAATCGTTTCGAAATTCCGTGTGGATAGTCCTTAGGGATGTTGCCGGTATCCATACAGTAAGTATCAGATCGAGTGACCAACAGATCGTTGCCACCGTTAATTTGTCGTGGGTTTTCCTATTGAGTGAGATGGGGCTTCTTTGCAAAGGTTGAGAGGATAAGGAGGGCCATCGATATCCTCCACGCGGTGTTATTTGGTCGCGCTACACGAGAGTGAGAGTCAACAATAGCATCCTTTGGCGCCACGAGCTGTGACGCGGAATCCCTCTGGTGTTCGAAACTTCCGCTTTCGAATGGAGAGGGTACGCCTCGGTTGGTCACGTCAGCACTCAATCGCGGTTGAGCCCTCGTACACCTCAGGCTACCTTGTCGGGGCCTTCAAGAATCCCCCCCGACATATTCGGAAGTACGCACCCGAACAGCAGATGTTGACACTTCGAAGCATGCATGTAGTTTTGGGTTGGGAATCAAAGCCAGAGACCGGCTCCCATATCGATGCGGCTGTTTCCAGGATAGGCACACACCGGTACATCCATGCAGGCATATCCATGTCTACACTACATTGACATGAAGTAAAAACATAAGACACATCGAAATGTACATTCCAGGCGGGCCTCATAAACACATACCAACAATCACTGCAGTATCGTCCGATTGCCGCAACAAACGATGGCAACCCGTGTGCGCGCGTACCAGAAGCAGGCCTGCTTTAACCACCGAAATCCACACGTTCGTAGACAGATCAGCAGCGCCGATATACTCCATCGCGTCTGGGTCTTTACTTTCTTCATCGAGGTGCAACACATTGATGCAATCGGTGTTCGACAGCATCGCATCCAAGAAGTGTTAACACACGTCGACTTTTGGAGGAGGCATGGTATCAAGCATTTTTTTCTGCCTGGTCAATGCCTCACACAAAGTGTTGTCCCACCTATCATTGTCACCAGTCATCCATGTGGTCCCCGGCAGCAAAGAAACAACCACGCACGCGGAGATGCCGCTCAGATATGTATCCCGTCTCCATCGAAAAGGATGCGGTACATTGGGCCTTCATTGTGCGTGTTGCTTGATAATAATGCCGCTAAATCAAGATAGATACAGAGATGCCCGATCACCATCACTTTACTTGAGATGTGTTCTGACCGGAGGATGGATGTCCCGTCTGTTGGTGCGCATTGAACGCGGATTAAGTGCGGGCCGAACGCGCTAAACGGCTGGCCAAGGAAGAGATCAGATGTCGGTGTCAGCGGGCAAGATCGCGAACGCCAATACGACAATTCCTTTCTGCTTGGAGACACACACCTTAGATCTACATGCCCTCGCCTAAAACTAGGAAGACGCCGATTCAAGAGCGGAGGACAGCAAAAGGGTTGTTTCAAACCCAGCCGAACGCAAGATATCGCTGTATGTAGACTACGTATGTTGCATCTCCAAACGTGACAGTCGTTTATTCCCACGACTCAAGAGGGCATCGTGTCATGTCAGCAGGCACAGTGAAAATGCATCATCCTATGTAGCATTCCACAGACAGACCCGCTCCTTGAATAAACGCGGTATGTAGCTTACCGCTATCTCCTTTTGTTTTTCTTGGCTACCATTTTTTTTGTTAAAATGTGCCCAGGCAGGAGTGGGCCCAGTTTCAGCAGGAACAGTCTATCCATGCACCCCTTGTTGTATCCATACGTCGTTTCGCGAATATTCAATCGGACAGATATGTACCATCGTCGCAGGGTACACGGTACACCGTGCGTGTCGACCGTCCCACACACTCTATGTAGGCTCTGCTGCTCTGTAGCTACTGCTGTACATAGATGGTGCCACATGATATTTACCCGCCCGCTCGTGAGGGTCGTGACGAGGGGCCGGATGCGAGGTGTGTCTATGGCGCACTTTGGGTGTGGTTGTGCTCGGCTCTCCTTCATCGACAACGACAGTGGGCGCTGTCTGGAGTGTTGCGAAACAGCAAAGGCTACGTACAAGTAGTCGACGTGCGACTTGTATGTGCTACAAGTAGGTGCTGTAAAATTGTCCTACTGTGCCAAGCTACGGAACCAGCTGCACACGCTGGTACTACATGTACGTACGTACAGGTTGGGTATTGTGAAGTGCTGGATGGTGGCCCCTTCCCTGCTGTGGGCATGTGGTATGCCCCGGTTCCAGCTCCCCGGCTGCAAGGTTGAGTCGTGTGTTGTACGGGGCTGTGTGTTCCATAACTCGGTTCGCGGTGTTGCGGCCGAATAGCATTGACAGACGCCAGACACCAGACGACAGGTGAATTAGAGACCGCTGATTGGTGGATACCGCACCGTCACGCCGTCAAATTGTGGTCAGTGTTAGGTAGGGTGTGGCGCAAAATGCTAGTACAAAATACCCTTCGGGCATGGACGGACCCCCTCCACTCACCCAGCGCGACACGAAGCGCACAGGCTTTTAGCAGAACGGGACATCACACACACCACCGCCGTACACACGCAGGCGTCCAGCCCTTGTCCCCTGGTCAGGACCTCGGTACGTCTCCAGCACTGCAACATGTCAATGCCTCCGCTATTGCAGGAGAGTCCTCGAGTCGGGATCAACAGTGGCGAGGAAGTAGGAACAGGGGGTGGCAGTGTCGGGCGTCCGGGGGAACATGGGCTTGAATGAGGGTTGCCTCAGAAAGAGCAAGACGGCGGGTGTTTCTCTCTTGGTGTGACCGGTGGCAGTATCGATCAGCAATGCCGCACAGACTTTTTTCCGCGCCCGAATATGCGTGCGACAGCTTCAACCTAACCATTTCGGTGGAAAGTGGATTTCTGTTCGATACGGTGTCAGGGGTACCAGGGAAGACGGGGCCGAGTTTTGTTTGGTTTCGGGTGGATGAGGTTGGGGTTTGGTTCGTTTTTCTCCATCTAAGGTTCGTGCCTAGAGTTCAGCTGTAGTGTTTCAACCAAAGTTTTGTTTGACTTAGAGGCAAACATTCCTAGCTATTGGGCATCGAGTTAATTTGGCTTGGCATGACGGCCTACCTGCTTTTTATGTATGTCTGCATTTATCTGCAACTGTCGGAGGGCAAACAAAATAATAATCATGTTAGATATACTCATAGCATAGTTGTTGTTATTGCTGTTGTTGTTGTTGTTGTTGTTGTTTCTCACATTAGCTCTTTAGTCCAAAAAAATGGGGAGCCCGTGGTCTCAAAACCCGGCACATACGACGCCGCGGGGAAACAAAACAAAAATAGGGCACAAACCACTCGGCGAAAGAAAACAAAATGATAGAAAGAAAAGAACAGGTATCGCACCGACCGTTCGAGAAAAGAGCCCTCGGAAACCGATCAAAATAAAACAAAAACAAAACTACAGGAGAAAGCTTCCCACACCCGCCCAAAGAAAAAATCAAAGGACGTACCAGCACCAGGCACTACGCACCAGGGCATGGGAGTAACGGAGAAAACAGGACAAAGAGGCGGCAGATGGGCAGACAGCCAGACGTACAAAAACAAAGGCAACAGCAAAGCGAGATCAAGGTACCCAACACAGCAGAGTAGGCAGGGAGGTCATGAAAAAAAGAAACACAGCACAGAGGCCGAAGGCAATACAAAGGACATACATAAAGGAGTATAGCATACAGCAGGGAGGGAAACAGGGCGCAACAACATCAGCCGGGTACATAGTTCACCACAAGTGCTGCCTCGGCCGCCCTACTCGCTTCTACAGCAGTGCCCGGTCGCCGTTTCTTCCCCCCCACCGCCGCTTCCCCGGCTCTCTTTCCCTTCGGTCCTGAGGCCGTACTCTCTGCTTGTGCTTCCCTCGCGCGCTGGCGTTTCGCGGACGCTTCCACCTCCTGCCTGTGCCATTTCCTCATGAA
>CACKRE030004706.1:64767-94461 GCA_902602495.3 Ectocarpus sp. CCAP 1310/34 | reverse complement strand
CGCCCACCTTTTCGCGCCTTTTTCTGCTTGCGCAGGACGGAGAACGCCTGGACGATGACGCCACGATGTTTTTGCTGCGGCAAGTAGTCAAGCTGGGGTGCGAGCCGGGAGCGGTGGGGGTCATGGTTGGCGGCGTCAGCCCAATGGATCCTTTGTTCTGGGTGAGGATATAAAAGGCGTCACCGCTGAAAGCGCTGGCCGGGAGTTTAGGTTACGGCTACGGTTATCTTGCCTTGGATCCCTAGCCTTAACCCTTGAGGCTGCCGAAGTGACAACGCTTGGCAAGCTTGGCCGTAAGAGTTCGTGCTCAGGCACGCAAGCCGGCTACAGTACGACAAAATTGACCTTGAGAATGGGCGTTGATTGCCAAGCAGACCCTAGGTATATTTTGTGGAGGTTCCCCGCAGACGAAATATGACATCCTACCCACTTTTGGCGAATGAATAGCTTGTTGTGGTTACGCGTACTGCAGTCGGTTGTCTGCGAGGTGGTGACGAGGCCGCGACGTTGTGAGAGTGACCTACAGAGCTTAACCGAACGGGTGGCACACCCAGACGCTTCGTAACACCGCGGTTGACCCTCGTGCTGCTGCTTCCAGGTACTGCACCCGTTGTTGGAGAAGGCTTTACACGTGTTGTGGATGTCTCCCACGTACCGCGACGGTTACAGCTTCGATTGGACCGATGGCTCGTGCTCGGGCAGCAAGGTGGACGACATTCTTCCCTTCACAGGTGTGTTGTGTTGTCGCCGTCGTCGGTGCTTTTATTTGTGTGGTTGATGCTTCTTGTTGACGTTTTTGTTGCCTTCTGTTGCTGCTGCAGTGCTGCTGCTACTGCTCTGTTGTTCCGACGCTGTGTTGCTAACCTGAATCCTAGCGCTAACAATACAGCAATAAATAGCAGCAGCAGCAAAAACAGCAGCAGAGGCAAAAAAATAACAGAGGACAGCACACAGGCACGACGGCTGCAGGCACAAGCACAACCACAATGCAGCAGCAGCAGCAGCAGCAGCAGGCAACAGATGTATCTATCGAAGGCAGAGCAACCAGACGGCTGCTGTAGCGTCCGCTATGCTACCACAGTCGTCTCGCTGTTTGTGCTCCTGCCTGTGCTTGACGTTTCTGTAGTCTGCTGCTGCTGCTGCTGCTGCTGCTGTGTTTGTTGTGTTGGTTGTTGTTAGAGCAGCGGTTTTTGTGTGATTAAGCCGACACCCTTGCTTACCTCGGAAGGAATTGAATTGACGAATGCCCGTGCAAACAACGAACGCATCTTTGGTTGGTGCAAACGCCCGCAAACGGACATTGTAGGAGTCGTTTGTCCTGAAGATGCTCCGTGTAATTGCTGCGCCAGTTGATCAATATCGTGTGTGTGTGTATGTGTGTTTTTTTTTATTTGGCAGCGCAAGACCTGGGCATGGGAGCGGGCACGGACCTCCTGACGAACCGCGAGCTGATGGGCATATTGCACCCGAGCAACCCACGCCTTCCCTTCGTATTCGAGAAATTCGACACGTGGGGCACCGCAGAATCATGGGATTTCTGCCCGGAGTGTGCTGCTGCGGCGGCGGCGGCGGCGGCGGCGGAATCCGGTGGTGGTTTCCCCCCCCCTGCTTCTGCGGAGGGATAGGGGTGTAGAATGAGCAGCGTGGATGGCCTACACAAGATTGATGAGTTACGCTTGGAAGAATTCGCCCACCCTCGGTATGCTCGACTTCGACGACCGGATGGGAGGGTCCAAACGGCGGTGCCGACATGTTTTTCTTGAAGGCCGCTACAATTTGTAGATTCCCATTTTGATTTGTTTTTTACGCACAAGAGAAAAATCACTGCCATGATCTGGTACAACATTTGTCGAGGCAGCGGGTCCAATCTTATGCTGTACATCAGTGTCGATGTGTGTTTTGTGGTTGGCCTGTTTCGTGAGCCCATTTTTTTCATGGAGGGCGCAAGTTGTTTTATGCTATGAGCGGTGCGTCAAGTGTTGTTTTTCGGTTTAGGAATGTCCTTGTTTTCGTTGATAGAATCACCACAGTTTCGGTGGATGTCGTGGTGTGCGTTGTGGCACCACATTTCTACATATATATATATATATATCGTGTGTGTTCTGTGTAAATGCGCGTGTTGTCAATGTATGAAATCCACCCCTCTACACCTAACCCCATCTTGGGAAAATGAGCGTCACACCCACACCTAGCATTGGTTTAATATGGTTGACGGTAGTAATATGCACGGTTTTGTAAGGTATTTTTTCGCGGGGGTTGAGAAAAGATTTTGATAGTTTTTTCACCGACTTGAGCTATCGCTTTTACTATTTCCTAGTCCCATGCAGTTCCTCCGATTGGTGCGGCTCAGTTTGTTGCTTGTCGAGCTTCCACTGACTCGGCCTTGCGTTGATGAGCTCTAACACGGATGTTCCGCTAGAAAGTACCCTGGAGGACTGTTCTTTTCTAGCAAGTCGGTGTATTTTTTTTGTTACCTTAGCTGAGCCCGCGAGCCACACGGACAACTTAGTGTAAGCGTAGCGGTTACGGAAAGATTTCACGAAGCCGGTGGAGGTTTGTTGGCTTGGCTTCCGGAATGTTTTATCTTCTGATTTTCCGAGGTTCTCACGCCTGACTCAACCCGTGTGTATTTGTTTTGTTTCTCTCTGCCTAGCCCCGACCGCCCTAAACGGTGGACTCATGGATAGTTGTGTTGGTGTGTCTCTGCCTAGAAATAACTTTTGACGGGACAATAAAACGTGAGTTGGTGGTTCGATCGATGGGTTGAACGCGGTTTTCGAACGCGGACCATTTTTTTTTTTTTTGCGTGAAACGGCCGCGTAGGGTGTGACCTGATATTCGGTGCATGTGTTTGCCTCCGTTAGCATACGCCATGAGCGCGAACGTGCTCTGGCCCCTCACGGATATTTTTGACTCTGCTGGCGTTCGTCTTTGGTATCACATATCTAGAACTACTGGGCTACTGTACCCCCCCAACAAGAGGGGCGTAGTTCTCACCGAAGGGGCCCGTCCACCCTGTGTGTGAAAAGTACTTCACTAAGTCTAGCCCCACGTTTCGCTATTCCCCCGCAATCTCCCCGCGACCGTGGGGGATTCCCTCGCGGGTTGATCGTCTCATTTTGTTGTTGTTTTGCTGATTTGGGGAGAAGGTTGTGGCCACGGCGGTTCGGCTGTTCCCGTTGAAAAGGGTAGCTATGGACGAGAGGAGGTATAGATGGAGGACGGCGACGCCCGGGCCGATGTCTTAGTCGAAGATTAGCAAGGAACATCTAGAAATAATTCTTGAACCTCTACAAAGACGGCAACAAACGTGCAACTTGGGGATCGTCCCGCGGCCGTGCGTTTATTTAAGCGCCAACAATTGTTGCCACATGTTGTGGATGACTTCCAACAAGTAAAGGGTGGTAGGGCGATCTACGCTTTTACCCACATTTCGAGTGCAAGAAAATCCTTCCCGAAGTTTTCGACTCTGGGTTCTGAAGAGAACCCCACAACAAGTGTACCGAGTGCAAGGACGGCTGTAAAGCGCTGGTGTATGTGCATGTATCTTGGCAAGCTGACAGGTTTGGGCCGAAAATATCACTTGGAAAATGATATGCCATTCACTCCCCCGCCCCTCCAACGACACGATCAATGTAAACGGTACGGTCTGGACCCCATAAGCTTTTGGAAACAATCGCTTGTCAGTCTCGAAATACCGAGGAAACTCTAGTTCTCCAAGAGGACCTTCTTTCCTAACATCCGCTGTATGAAAATGCACATTCATGTAGCTCCGGCCAAACCCGCTTGTGCACGGCGGATTTTTTGCACTTGCGCACCCCGACGCATGTGTCTTTGCGCCCATGTCGTATTTTCGGGTGTCGTTAATCATTGGCACAGCCCCATTTTTTTTTGTACCCTAGCCTACTCTTCTTGTCTTCGGGTTGAATGCCACGATGGCAAGACCCGTGCCAAGTGAAACTCGACCGCCAATTTCTCACTCATCGCCTGAAACCGGTGCTCCCTGCTTATATTTCGGGAACCATTCTGAAGTACGAGTTTCCCTCGGAAAAAGCTTTGCACCGTACGATCCACTCTCTCCGCCGCGTGAAGGGTGGGTCGGTCGATGTCACCATGGGAAATGCCCCCCGTGCGTCATCTTGTCATTCCGCCAACGTCTGGGTGGGAATATATCACTACGCAGATAGTGATTTCACTCTAGAGAGGAAGATCACCACCAGATGGTGGTTTTCACTCTAGAGAAGACAAAGATTCAAGTTTTGCAGTTTTTCACTTTCGAGAGAACGGAGGCGCGTCCTTTCTGCCGTTGCTACCCTCCGAAGATCTGGACCGCCGTCGGCCCGGCGGCGCAACCCCGCTGCCGCGGCCACCACTTCCACCGCCACCGCCGCCATCGGTAACTGCGCCGCCTTTGTGCTGATGGGGACCACCCGTAGAAGCTTTCATTGCCAGCTTGGCCTTACGCTCGGCGTCCTTGCGGTACCGACGGAGGATTTCGCTGGAAGATTTGGTTGACGAGATAGAACGAGGGGAGTGAAAGGCGGTATAGTAATCATTTGATCACGTACTCGATTTCGCTGAATTCGTTTCATTGGCTGAGCGATGTGAAAGATTTGGTTGTTTACGTGCCGACACAATTAGGTCAACAGTCAATCGGCTAGCTATGGTCCGTTCGGGCAAATATTCACAATCTTATTTTTCGCGATATCTTTCGAAAAAAAACGATTTGGAAAGTGAAACAACTTTGGGCGTGACCGCGGCGTCGAGCTTCGTCGATATCCGATGAGTTTTTGGTGATTGGGTGAAATGCGACATTTTTGACCAAAATGACCCACGGAGCCCCCACCCCCCCACGCCCTCACGACCCCACGGAGCCCCCAAAGGACACCACGACCCCCCCTCAACCCCTCCCTTCTACACGTATATGCCTTCAGAACATCAGCTAAACCGTTGTCAATCCATATTTACATTATTCACACGTTACATGTGTACATACATATATACAATACCGCTGTTTACTTTCTACTCAACCCCTGGCTGGTGAAGGTGCTGCAAACAAAGCATGCAGCAATCACATCCGTTCTCTCTAAGCAAGTCCGATACCAAGAGAGACAGCTATATCGTTGAGTTGGTGACCATGATGAGCGCCTCTACCGCGCCTTAACGCGAGAAACCAACACTACAACATACCGCGACATATAGATACGTACCCTCCCCACTCACGCCTGAGCGTGCCCGCCCAACCATTTCCTCAAAAAATTCATCGTGTTGCGCAAAATCCACAGCCGTAGCTGCTCCTTCCGGGAGGCTCTCTTGCTCGTCCACGTGTTGAAGGCTTCCCTGGTCGCTGCCATCGACTTCTTGCGCACTTCCTGCGCAGCCGCAAGCGCCTTCGCCTCGGCTGCCTTCTTCTGCTCCGGCGTCTTCCCCGCCCTCCTCGCCTGAATCACGGCATCTTCCCTGGCGGTGGCTTCTCGGTGCTTCCCCCACTGCTTGAGATTGCGGTACTCGAGGTAGTCCTCCAGGCCCTCGTCGTAGGCTTCGATGTACAGCCACGTCACCCTGCTCCATGCGCGGATAAACCGTGCGGGTACGCCGTTCAACGCGCCGGGCAAGACCTGGAGCATGTGGCGAAGGGAATACTCGCAGTGGAGGCGGAGGAGGTGCTTGATGTACCCCCAGTATCGCTCGATTGCGTTGAGCTCTGGGTGGTACTTCGGCAAAAAGATGCACAGGTGCCCGTGTGCCTTGAAGAGCTTCTCAACCATGTTGAGCTCCTCCCTGAACGCCTTGAGCTCAGACAGAACGCGCACGACGCAGCAGCGACGCCTCTTGCCTGCTTCACCAGCTGCCCCGCTCCCACCCGAGTCCCCGTTCTCTCCGCCGTCCTCCTCTCCCTGCCCCGTGTTGTCCACCACCTGCTGCCGCCCCTCTCCACCGCGGTTGAAGGCGGTAATGGCTTGCCTTGTTGCTGTCTTTTCCGCCCTGCACGCGCTGCACTCGTGAACGCGTAGGGTTGGCTCGCCTTCCCACAGCCCCATCTCCATGAGCAGCTGCTTTCCTCCTTTCGGCAGGCCGATGAGAACGGCGGTGGGGCCAGTCGTCGTCGTGGTCGTTGGTGTGCATGGGAGAAATATTGGCGCCTTCATGGTCGGAAGAGGGAGGAGAGTCGTTGCCTACAGCAGGGTCCGCAGGGGGCGAAGGGGCCTTCCGAATCGTGCCGTCGGCGTTCCTTGGCAGCTTGCGCTTACCCTTTGGGCGACCCATGTGCCCGGAGCGCGTGTGCGTCTTTCGTTGCGTGCGTAAAGGGTGTGTGTGTGTGTGTCCTCTGGTGTGTGTGTGGCGGGAAAAAATTCCCCGAGGGCGTGTGAAACCACCCGAAATATCTCCGAAACCCGAGTTTTTTTTTTAAATCGGGAAAAAACCATCGGTGGGAAATCACGAGAGGAATCGATTGCAGCACTTTATTTTTGAATCGTATGGTTGGATTGCCCCCAAGAAACTAAGCAAAATACCCTCCAATATCCGGTTTTTTGCCCATAACTCCGTTATTTTTTGTCAAATTGGAAATCGGAAAAAAATCATCGGTGGCAAATCACGAGAGCTGTCCAAATCCGGTCTCAGATTTTGTGTCTGCAAAAAACACCGCCCTCCAGAAAGTAAGCAAGATGTCTTGAATATCTGAACATATCGAGCGAAGGACGAAAAAAAACAAAAAAATCTCCGTACGAAGATGCGCCTTGAAACGTCGATTTACACGGTATTTTCAGATTTCGGAATAAGTACCCCCACCCCGAGAAAAGTGCACCTTTGTGCAGGGGAAAATATTGTGAATATTTGCCCGAACGGACCATATGAGCTTCAATGTCCTTCCGGTAACCGTCGAGAATGTTACTGGAAGTTGATTGAGGATATAGCGAGGAGACAGACGTAGCTGAAACTCACTCGTTCCATCGGTTGGGAAACCTGTCAGTTGCATTATTTTGAAAGAAATTTATTGGGCAAGGATCACAGCTTGGGACGTCGGATTTCCCACCGAAAGGGCAACCTTTTCCACGAAAGATCTGCAACCTCAACCAGAAGGATAGGGCCTGCTTGCCATGTCAATGAAGTAAAAAGCTGTGGAATACTCTTCGGAATACATTAAGTCAAACCAAAGTCAGACATCGTTGCACTCGGAATAAATGAATCCCAAACGACAGAGCCTTGGGTCATCATTTGGTTCGTGGTCAAATGTTGGTACACAGGGGATGAATTCACTCAGACACACATGGGAGTGAAATATTGTCCTTCGATTGTGTCTGCTTTGAGTGTCGAATGGCTAGTATTTCATGGAGGCGGACCGTGTCTTGCCAAAAGCGTAGGCAGTCAGACTGACCCTAGGGCCTTGTACCTCGGTGTATGTCCGAGAGAATGAGGTAACGAGAGTGGGTGGGGGTGTCTGGAAGGGGAACTATATCTTAATCGTACCGTACACACCATTGTTGCGACCGCAGAGTCCCCGAACAACCCTTGGGTGCACCAACAATACAAGATGGTGTCTATTATACACAGCCCACTGAGCCATTCGACTCACTCTCGTTGCGCCCGGTGCTCGTCCACGGCCGAATTGGGGAAGGGATTGTCGGTGTCGTTATTCTTGTCGCCGCCGTCGCCCTCGTCCCTCGCGCCACTGCCGCCATAGTCGTCGCCACCGCCGCTGTTGCCTACGAGTTCATCTTCGGCATGCAGTGAGCGGTGACGTCGTTGTCGGACATTAGAGACGTGTGCCACGGGTCGGGGTGTGTCTTTGCTCTTGGTCGTCGGGATCCTACCGTATATGACACAAGATAACACACCCCCTGGACCAATTTTTAAAGCTCGATTACTCCACAACGAAGAAGATATATAAACGAAGCGATACATTTTTGGAAAGCTCTTGACGAGACGGTTCTAACGCCGCCGTTTTCGATGCCGTGCCCCTTTCTGTTGTTGAGAAATCGAGATTTGAAAATCGGTCGAGGGGGTTTGTTGTCTTGTGTCATTTCGGTAGTCTCCTAGTCGATTGGTTGTCTCTATAGTCGATGAGGGCCTCAGGAGTGCGATTCATGGCGAAACTTGATGGCCTTACTTGCAACGTTGTGACTTTGAAAAGCACGTTTGAAGCGGTGCTTCGGATGGCATTTTGTCCATTCATTCTTGATTGGTGTCCATTCGCCTACAAGGTAATGCAGGTATGTTCGCCTGAGTTGCGCGTGGCGTGCGGATGGGGTAGCACCGCCAAAATGATGCCAGAAATAAATATTAACAGTTAGTTGCGGTGACACCAACGAGAACGCCGACACCACCGCCAACGCCAGCCTCAACAACACCAACAACCACCACATTCGCCGCCAAACAACACCAACAACATCAACAGCAAACCGAAAAAGCATTACAAGTCGCTGCAGAATGGCCACCCCCCGCCACCACCGCCACCAGCAGCATCGGCATCAGCGACCCACCAGCGCGATCCGGAGGCCCGAACACGTCTTCCACGGTGCGCTTCCAGACACCCATGGCCCCGTCCGCGATGCCGTTTCCGGACAAGAAGTCTTCAAGCCGCGTACCCGGAGGCGTGTTTTTGAGAATCGAGCCCAGGGAATCGCATCCGGCTGTCACCACCAGCGGGCGCTCTGGGTTGGTTTCGCTCGATTTTCGGCTACTGGCACGAAACAGGTGCTGGACAGCGGCAGACGGTGGTGACGGGTGAGTGTGTGGTTAGTGGTGGCTTGCAATAAGAGCTGGTGAGCAAGGAGGCGTGACGTAGCGTGCGGCCGCTTGATTCCGGCTTGTTTGTGTGCGTTCCTGCGACTATGTATCATCGACCGCGCTGTGTGGGGGCCAATGAGGCGCCAGTGTTGAAAAGGACTGGGTCCAGCCTCCGTATCATCGGAAGAGCGTGGGCTTGTTCTAACATGCAGCGCACGGCCGAAATGGTGGTGTTTCTTCGATGAATACCCCTCCGAGGTGGAGCGAGCCCTATGTTTCTTGACCATGCAGTCATTGCGAGTGGTAAGGGAGGCGTATTCCCATGGCATATGTGTGCCTGCTATCCGCAGGAGGAACCGGAGGTAAGGGAGGCGTATTCCCACGGCATGCGTGTGCCTGCTACCCGCAGGAGGAACCGGATTCGACAGATCCTTGCCTACGGCGCCGCTACTGGCGAGTTTCAACACCAGCGGTATGCACTTCCGAGTGGAAATGGCTCTTGTGCACCTGTTGAAACGTTTAGTATCTCAGGCAGATAGGGGTGATGATGGCATCCCAGCCCAAAGGAACTCGGGTTTGGGTGGATGGAGAAGGGAGGTACCGTGGAAATGGAGGAACTTCGTTCGCGTTGCGGTACATTGAACGGCATGGTTTCTTGTTGGCAGCACGGTCACCGCCGTATTTCGCCGCTGTTGTTGTTGCTGAATTTCCGGCTGAATTTTCCGCGCGCTGCTGGGTTTAAGACCGCCTCATCCGTGAAAAGGCGTCCATTCGCTAAATCGATACTGTGACAGAGCCGCTGACCTCACCGCAACGCGCTGCATGTTCGACGTGAGGCACTTAATGAACCGTGGTGTATGGATGAATGAATGTTGTGTTTTCGTGTCAGAGGGCGACAAGTCATGTTGTGGTGCAAGGATGCAGATTAGTGACGTTGTGTCAACTCCGAACCAACACCAACGACAGTATTTTGTCGGGGTGCCCTCAACCTCCAAGAGTACCCCCCACGCGAACAGCGAGTTCTCTTTGGCAGGGACGCTTCGCTTAAGACCGGAAAACGCCTAACACATCAAGCGTCGAAAATCCCTGAAAGCGTACTTCACTATCGTAGGTCACGTCTCGTGGTATCTAGTAAAACCGACCAAGCGGAGATGATTCGATTAGTCAGAAATACAAGTTTTGTCGGCTATCTGCCGTGCCCTATCGCGTCGAAGCACAGTTTGGAGACGAGGCCTTTACGCACAGGGGAATTTTTCTGTTCACAACCACAATCAGATACTTTTCAATTTACGACCACGGCAGTACATGAGCTGTCTTCTCACCGTGTTGAGGGTCAGGCGGAGGATGTCCTTGAGCTTTTTCTCCCTGCTCGAGCAGAAGAGCAGCGACGCGCCGTTGACGTGGGCCACGAATCGGAGGGCCTGGGCCAATATTCGTTTCCGGGCGCTCTCTTGGTTCTGCGGGATGCCACAAAAAAGAACATGGGGCTTTGATTCGAGGAAACCTTCGTATGTAGGACTGCTAGAGGGGGGAACGCCATGAGGCATTGCCAAAAGACAGCGTCGAACTTGTGCAGGCACAGTCGCTGTTCTACGTACGTCAAACGACATGGTTTCGAGAAGATCATTGCTTGGGAGGAAGGGAAGAAGAAACGGGTGCCAAGTCGACCATAGTGAAGTGTCAGACGGAAACGATGTTGTGATGTACGATTTAGAGGTTGGTACTTCCTGAGGAACAAGCGGCCGATCCTTCTATCATTTGCACTATTAGGTTCGGCTAACCACCTTCCTGACTTCTGAACACACATCTTACCACCAGTGAGTGTAGTGAAATACCGAAACGGTGCATCGCACAACCATGCCTGAATCGCACATTCCTCATTTCGGACCTACTAGACCTATCCGCAGTGGTGCAATCAGAAAGCCTAGGCGCTTCAGACAAGACTCCGTAAATGCAGCTCCCCTTACTCATCGACAACCCGGACCTTGAAGACGTCGTACTTGTTGCCCACCATCACCAGCGGCACCGGGCAGGGCCGAACAGAGCGCAAATCAGGGTGGTCCCGCCCGAGCTTTGCGTACGTCGTTCGCTTGAGGGTTTCCGCGAAGGTGGGGTCTCTCTTGCCCAGCTCGCGCACACAGACCTTGACGCATGCCTGCGACGATGAAGCGTGCCAAAACTCGTTTGTAGAGGGTAGGAGCCGCACTTAAGAAACACGTTGTTTTGTCTATGCATCGTTTCTTTTTTCGTCTATGGGGTATTCCAGGGGCGACGATAATAGTTTTACTATGGGATTTTCTGACTACAGGTTCTAGTATCCACTTCTTGACTGAGAACCTGTTCTTTGGGCTAGCTAGCAAGTTCTTACCGACGAAGTTTTTAAGAGTGGACCGGTGGGTTCGTGAGGAATCGTATGGGACACAGCAGTGTTACAGCTGGTCGTTCTTCCCTGAGGTTGTTGTGGATGGAGCAGGTGCCTTCGGAACGGTATTTGTTGCGCTGTGGTTCCGAAGCGAAACACCCTCTGCTGTGACTTATTTGAAATTTTTTTCGCTGCACAGCACTTTCATAGATGCCCTAGCCGTGTGACCAATTTTAGATAATTGCTTTCTCGAATCTCAGGTCACACTCCCACCGCATGCAAAACCACATGTACAGCAGTCTGCTCTTGAACAATAGGTTTCGACAAAAAAATAGTACTTGCGAAATGAAATACAGAAGTGCAATTGTTTCTGGTTTCTCGCTGTCACCAGCAGTTAGCTTGTGACCACGGAAGGTGTCTGCGTCAGTTGGACCAATACGGACATTAGAATGTACTGAGCGGAGATCGGAACGGTTAGTAAAGTTATGACAACAACAACAACAACAACACAATACCAGCGGACGACAGCAACAACACCTTGATCTGATCCGTCCATTGCAACAGGTGTGGGATGACGCTGCTCGGCCTGGATAGGTCCAACACGATGACGAAGAGAGCGTTGTGGAAGCGATCCGGAGTGATGGGCACCCGTACGAGGTCGCTGACGTGGGATCCACCCCCAAGCTCCCATATGTGCGCCACATCCTGCAAGGTTGACGACGGACCGGACGTTTTGTCTATCTTGGTTACCTTTGTGCGAGGATGAACATGACGATGAGCAGGAGTTCCCTCAAGAGAACGGCATGTCGACGGGTTGCGTTTGACGCCACCAAATTGTCCTGGAAATGTGTGGTAACCTCACGGATAATTGTACCAAAGAATTGCCCTGGCGCCGATGCGACCGACGTGCACGGCCCCACCTCTCCAAAACAAAACCCCGCGATCCTCCGGTACAATATCACTATGGCCCACCTTCGGCATATTTGGTGCACTTGCGCGCCTGGCAAACATGTACTCCAGTGCAACCGTCGGCTTTGGGATGCTGTCGTTGTTAGGGTTGAGGTAGGTGTTGAGGAGCGTCGACTTCCCCGCCCCAGGCATGCCGACGCAAAGCGCGTAGGATGCAAACGCGCACAACGCCGTGATCTTGTCCGCCGAGTCAGCAGGATCGCCTCCCTCGCCGGGGGCCTCAGTTTCGCCATCATCCTTCACTTCTTCCACTTGCTGCTGGCGGGTGTTGGCCGAGCTGGTGGCGTACAGCTGCCGAGATATCAAGCTCCAGATGTCCTCACCCATCCCTCCCTCTGTCCTGTGGCGAGCAGCAGTCACACGATCTTGTCGAGTGTTGTCGGTGTGAACGGCTTGAATTCACAGGTGTACAGCAGTAGCGCGGAGGAGCAAGGATATATTCAGGAAATCTTTCCCTCGCAGCGAAGAACCAACCATCAAGGGTTGGGCGCGGCGGAATAACACCACTCCAAGACTTCAAGGTCCAAGATGTACACAATCATGCAATCGTGTTTTGGAATCTGTTGAGAAACCGCGCGAAGTCGACAGGTCAAAAACTCGCCGCAAGCGTTTCGCGGTGGTTCCGCCGCATGGCACCAGTGCGGGGATACCAAAGAGAACCAATCTATGTTCAGGCTATTTTCAGCGCAGGGTTCTTTCCGTCCGCCGCAGGCAGCAGAGAGTAGAAGCGACAGCCGCTCAGCCTGAAAGAGCACGGGGAAAGTTCGTCTCGAGAGCAAGAGGAGGAATTCCTTTCCTGGAAACGCAGAGACGGCAACGTTGTTGTTGCTGTTCTGCACAGGCAACAGCGGTTGGGAGGCTGCCTTTGGACTGAAAGCTTGCGCCGCAGCAGAGAGAGGTGATGCAAGTCATGGAGAACGGGCCGAGCCACACGATGGCGAGCGCGGGAGGTGACGAGCCAAACAGCACCAAGGCCAGGCTGAACGGCATCCTCCAGAGCTTCCAGGCGTTCGATTCGGATATGAAGACGGGCACCAGGGTACGGAGAGAACACGATGAGCACAGAATCGCCCAGCTCACCGCCGAGCTGACCCGACTGGAGAAGACGCTAAACCAGGAGATAAAGCGAAGGGTGGAGATGAACAAGAGCGTACAAGTGGTGAGTGGGAGCGCCGCGGGGCACTGGTGGCCATCTGTAGTTCACCCCGGTATTGGGCACGTATGTACACATCAAGAACAAGGCAATACGACGCGGTTCAGTTTCAAGTTCTCACTCCTGTCCGGCACGACGCACTCCCGCATGTTTTTTTTTTTTTCCTACGGTGACACTTGAGACTGATGGATGTGTGTATAGCTCCCGTACTCGGGATCGCGGTAGTGAGGAACTGCATGCTCAACATAATTTCCAACATAAGAACTTGGTGCAACTTGTTTTTAGCGTGGTTAAGGACCCCTGCACTAAAACCTACTTTCATATAAGCAACCATTTGTACCCTACAAGAGGAAAGAGGCACCCATACATCGCAGAGGACAGATCAGATCCCCACAGATCGAGCTGAAGTATTATATTAGTAGCTCTTTTGAGGAATGTGTCCGGTGATCGGTGTAAAGCTTTTCCGAGGTGATCTGGAGGACAATCGGTGTAAGTTTTCCCGAGGGGATCTGACGGACAGGTGATCGAGGTATGTTTACCGGGGTATGTTTACTCCATGGTGATCTGAAGGACACAGGTGACCGGTGATGTTTACTCCAAGGTGATCTGTAGCACATATGTACGTGCGCTAGCTCATGATCTGTCCTATGTGTGGAAAGCAAACGAGCACCCCAACTTCGGCCGAAACTAGAGGTTCTTCGGGGCGGTGGCTGTCTGTATCCGCCGTCGAAAGACAGAATAACAGCAGGTAGCACGAATTTGTTGGGAAAAATGGGGTTGGCATGCAAAGCCGAGAGCATCTGCGGTCGACAGTGTCCGCAAACCGGGGCCCATATGTATCAACCACGATCCATTTGCTTTAACAGCGTGCGCCCGGAGTTAAGAAACGTCGAAACCAGGTCGAGGCTAATTTTTTTTTGTTTCGACGCCACTGTCGAGCACGGGCTGTTTCACGTTTTTGTGAATTGTATTCTGTATTGATCCGTCGCTCAAGGTGGGTAGTTTCTAAGCCACATATTTTCGTTGTCTTGGTCATTTTTTTTTTTTTTCGTCTTCGTGAAAATGTGAGCCTCTGATTCTTAGCAAAACATTTCTTAGCTGCAGGCCTGTAGCACTGTACAATACGCGGCGTCACAGACCCATTCCCCGAACTCGTCCAAGGTAGCATAAGGTACCACCCCCCCTGGACCGATTTTCAACGCTCTATCCGTACCCTCTTGTGACTACTCCACGACGAAGAACATGCCGCGTTCACATGATACGTCTTCAGAAAGCTCTGGATGAGACGGTTCCAATGCCTCTATTCTCGGCGCCGTAACCGTTTGCCCTGCCGAAGGATCGTGAAAATCGGCCCAGGGGTGTCTTTGTTGTTGCAACCTACGTTGGAGGTGTGAGTTACTGCTGTTGACCAGCTGTTCGGAGGATTGGGTCTGTCAGTGGATCGTGAATGGCATGTACCCAGTATGACTCATACCTGCTTTCATTCGCCGAGCGTTTGACAGTCGCGGGCCGTCCCATTGGTTTCTTTTCTCTTTTCCAGTTAATCTTCCCTTTTACGCCGAACTATTGGCTCCATGCACTCTCCAAACACGCATTGGAGGCAACGGGGGTTCTGACATGGTTGAGGATGCGCGCATTGGTATTTTCTTTTTACACTTTTGTTGACCACTTCGTGTTGGTGACAATACACCGCGTCTATGTACGAGCAATGCAACCCGACAATCGTAGCTGCTCGTTCTCTTCAAACACGCAACAACATTCGGGGGGGAAAGGCGAGGCAGAGAAACGCAACGTCTCTACACTCCCGGACCAACAAGCCAAAACGACGTGGAAAACCCATCTCCCGCTCCCCCGCTTGCTAGTCAAGGGCTGGCGAGAGGAAGCGAGATGGAGGACAATACCATAGGTGGCATGACGCAAGACATCACACCCCCTTGGAGCAATTCTCAGAGCTCGAGTTTTCCAACGCAGAAACAGTATAGTGGCGATGCCAAAAAACGGCGGCGTTGGAGCGGTCTTGTCGAGAAGTATTGGAGCTTCTGAAAATCGGTCCAGGGGTAGTGGTATCTTGCGGCACACACCATACCAAACGCCTGCCGCCCAAAGCAGTTAACCTCCGTCCTGTGTCTCGCGCACTTGCTCGCACCGCACAACCACCCACCAGTGGGGGGAAAACGAGGTGGAAAAAATGTCCGAGCAGCTGCAGTCCATGGTGCTCGCACGGAGCGACTCTATCGCGGGCCGGCTGGACGACATTGTGGGAAAAATCAAAGCCCTCGAGTACAAGTTCGACGTGGAGATGGCCAAGATTCCGGTGGACATCAAGCAGCGGGGAGAGGAGCTCCACAAGATGCTGGTGAGACATCGTGCTGTTTGCGTCAACGCCGATGATGGAACAATCAACATCCGACACTGAAGCCCCCAATCGGTGTTTCACCTTGGAGCCTTCGCTTTTTTTCTTTCTTGTTTCCGATATACAAGTGAAAGATGTAGACCGGCGGAAACATACACACCCTCACGCGGTCCCAGGTCATGGCCTCAAGAAATACTTTCGGGGTTCAGCCGCACTGAGATTGGCCTCGTTTCTCTGGTAAGCCGGTGTATTGCGGTCGATGCTGGCGATGAAGGTAAATTCACCAACATACAAGTACCGCATTCATAAGAGACCAGAGCAGCTGGACTTTGTTTAACCCCGCCCGGTACCCAAGGCAAGAATCACCACGGCCTTCGGGGTGAGTAAGTTGTTTGGCACAGCCCCTTGTCGTCGCCAAGGCTGAAGAACTGTTCTCTTTCGTTTTGAGAAACTGTTTTATTTGTCGAAGATCCCCGGGGTTTTTTCTTGTTGAGAACGATGTTATTTCTGATATGGAGGCTTTCTTCGATATTGGGCGTGTGTGCTGAAAAGCGAGCACTTTCTTTTGTCGCTCCGACTGCCTCACCCCACATTGACAACTGTCGTACCAGGTTCCCGTGAAAGAAGCGGTTATTTCTAGCGACGAGCGTTCTTTGAATGGGTTCAAAATAACATACCTTTGATGGGTGAATCCATGGCGTTAGCGGAGAATTACCGGTGTTTCTGGTATTCCCCCAAGTAGCATGTCTCCCCTGTGGGTAGCACACTCTATTGATTATTTTTGCTCTGCTTTTGGGGGTTTTGACGGCGGATGGAACGTTTACTGAGAACGTTCATCTCAGGGATGCCTCCGTGTTTTCTCCCGTTTTCTCCCGGCCATGGCGGCAGACGGACTTTGAGAGCAAGTTCGAGGCAGAGAGGATGTCTCGCTTGGAGAGAGAAGGCCGCATCCTCAAGCAGCTCGCAGACCACGAACAAGAAGTAGCGACTGACTTCGAAACGGAACGGGTGAGCCTGACACGAAACACACACACACGGCAAACAAGGATGGTGAGATTCACTGGATTCCGAAGTTTGAGAGAAAGAGAAAGGTACGCTGAGGGCTACAGTTTCGGTTTCGGTTACGGATACGGTTAGGCTAACCCAAAGACAGCTGTTGAGGCGAAATGAGGGGAACGTGATCCGTGGACGAGACCAGAAGGGTTCCCTACGTGCAGGCAGCAGCAGCAACGGCAGTGCGTCTAGCGTCCTTCATGAGTAGACGACGAAACCGAGCCGGAAAAGCCAAGACTCGCCGCTTTCAAGAAGACCACGCGCAGGCCGAACAGAAAAAGAGCACTCGGGGATGTCGTTATCGATGCCAACGAATTCTTCTTCCGAAGTATTAAATTGAAGAGATCTCCGGCGCACACACACTCGTAGAGCATATTACTCCGCTTCAAGCCTGCATTTCAGGGTTGGGGTTTCACAGGACGACGTTCACTCTCCGACTGCGGGCAGAAGGCAACGGATTGGGGGTCACACCCACGCGTTGTTCTAGCTTTCGTTGGAGTTCCACGCCACGAAAAGACAAAAAAGAAGGACAGGTCGAAACCTCCATCTTGTCATTTTTACATTTCGCTCACACCTCGAGCTCGATGGTCGTCATCACATTCTGTTCCCTCCGACGTACCCCCGCTGACGTCCGACACACCCCACCCAACATGCCACCGCGAGTGTCCCCCCTCATCTCATGCCTACATTGCCCCACCCATTTCTGCGACGCCCCCCCCGGTTTGTCNGAGGACGCGTGGTCAATGGCCTAACCGCTAAGGCATGCAAAACATAGGAGTACGCCCCCCCCCCCCCCCCCCCCCCCCCTCCGCCTGACAGACCTCGAGAGAGAATACATACGCCGACTTGCGACGCATCCTAGACGAGAACGTGCGGTCGCGCATGAAGGGGGACGAAAAGTTCCAGTCTTTTGTTCGCGAGGAGCTCGCCGGCCTGAAGAACGCCGTCTCCCTAGAACGACAAACTCGCGAAAGGGATGACGGGGAGATCGTGGATGCACTGGTGAGGGCCTGCGTGTATAGGAATGTTTGTTGTCGTCGTCGTCGTCGTCGTTGTTGTCACTTAACTACCATCCTTGCTCAGTGCCGTTCATTCCAATATCGTATCAGCCCAACTATCTCTGAGTCGCAACAGAGGGTACCTGATGCCACGATGATGTTAGCAGAACGTAACATAGCACAAGGTAGTAAATTTGAACGTACGTCGTCAAACGTAGTTTGTGGTAATTCTGTGCGACATCACACGATACTGCATGTCAAGATTTTCGTCGGCAGTGGGTATGTGCCGGCCATTGATAAACCTCGCAAACCTACTAAATAGTATCGTGTTTTGGGTTGGATTCTCTCTGTGGAGGGATTTCCTCCTGCAATTTGCAGTGGAAAACGACCATGTTCGTCAGTTTCCACAGGTAGACTGTCACCGTCGCCAAGGGGGGACGGCCGAACCCTTACCACGATTAATCCTAATGCACGCCTTTGTAGAAGAAAAGGGGGACACACCATGGTGCACGCACAAATATCCACTATTATTGGCTCCTTTGTGACCATCCTCAACGCCGGCGGATGCGTCAGGAAACTTCACCAAAGTCTTGTAGACTACAGCTAGCGCCCGCACTTAGGAACTTGCCGGTTAAGAAATTGAGCTTCGAACACCTCAGGTCCAAGAACTTGAGCACCTTTTGTGAGCTCGGCTAAACCGATACCTACTTCGCGGTCATTCGTAACCTAACTCTATGAACCCCAGGCTCGGCCGAAACTCCTAGTAGAGGTTCTTAAGTGCGGGCGCTGCCTGTAGTGCCAGAATAGATGGGACGAACACGCACATTTGCGAGCAACAGGGCGAAGTGTTGGAGAATCTGCATCAGGTCGGTATCTATTGTCACCGAAACCAACACCGTGCAGTAACGTGGTGGATTTTCTTTTACGATGCATGTCTGACCATTTGTTTCCTTCTCATTCCGTGGGAATCTTGCCGGTTATCCTCACAATGCCTGCGTTCCGTGTCAGAACCGCTACACGTCCAAGCTGCAGAGTAGTCTCAAGATCATCAACAGCTCGGAGATCTAGCTAGGGGTGTTGCAGGTGTTTTGGGAGAAATAAGCCCCGAAATGCACGAATTTGTCGTTTTCGTGCCAAGTTTGGTATTTTTTTTCAAGTGTCCAGGATGTCTTTCGAAGTATCGCGGAAGGCACGTTGTCTATCCTAGTGTTATTTGTCCTTGTGTTCTCCGTTGGAGCTGTTTCCGTTGCGCATCCGTTTCGAGGTTTTGGTGATGGCATGCTGGACATTTCGCGTGGCATTGTCGGTTTCGCTTTAGGATTTGATAAGGCCGGGTTTTAGAAGGAGCACCCCACGAAATCTGCGGACGTGGTGTGCTTTGCTACTATATTGCTATTAGTGCCTTTTGTCGTTGGTTTTGACCCGAGAGCAGAAGCGTTAGTGCCGTCGTGGAGGTACAATGTGACTCACGCTGGGCAGGGCGGTAGAAGGCGAGGCGACTTGCTGGATTGAGAAACCCAAGATATGTGTAGCTAGCAAGGGTCGCTGTGGTGTGTGTATGAGGTATGTATATACCATTTGTTTGGTGCTTAGCATCGACCGGGGAACAAAGCTGAAAGTTGGAAAGTGGGTCCCGTAGTCACTTTGTTTTTCAACTTGTGTACCAGCGTACTTCGAAGTACCCGTCATCCACAAGGCTCGGCACGCGAGGCCAAACGATACAACTCCGAAAAGACAACACATAGGTAGATGGCATGCTACTAGATAACCTTTTGCCGGGGGGTGTTCGCCGCCTCTGGGGTTCACTGGCAAAGCCATCGCTTCTAGACCACATCTAGACTATGTGTACATTTTTTTTTTTCTCCCATCATTGGACTCTGTCGTCTGCCCCTCTGGCCCCTATCCTCCACTTCTACTAGCTAGACGACCCAATCGGGGTCACATAGGAGGGGGGGGCTGGACCCCCTCCTGCGGTTCCTGCCTGATGTATTTTTATCGCGAGAAGGGTACAGCAATCCCTTCCCTCACGACTGTCGAAGTCAAGTATGGTTTGCGAACAACGTACACATGGATGGGTGGTTCTACGTGTCACCGGCACTTGCGTCTCTCTGCGGGCGGGTGATACAGCACCTTCATGAGATACAGCAATGTTCGTGGCGACGGCTGGACTGCTGTCCAGGGTTTCATGCAGGCAGGCGGCCGACAACCCGCTTGGGTGCATCACCGCACCCAGCGCAAGGACCATCGAGACATGAAGACCATCCCCTGTACTTCGGGGTGAGGGAATTGGCCTCAAGAACTTGTCGAAACCCCAAAAAGCCCACCGCAGAGCAGCCAGCAGAGCCAGCCCACATGCCCACACAGTCATCTCCTCGGTGAGCAAGGCTCACCCGACCCACGCACACGATCCCTTTTGGCATCACGCGTTCGCTCTTAGGCCATTCGCTGGAGCCGTTCGTGAAGAGGAGTCCCTTTTGGACATGTTCCAGGTCCAGCGTTTCACCGACGAGCAGCAAGATGATGATCTTGGCAACGACTCTACCAGCATCCTCAACAGGATGCTCGCTAGAGCCAAGGCCCGCTCCTCCGCCAAGCGAGCACGTCTAGGGCCTGACATCAGTGACGGTGTACACCAGCAGACGGCCGCAGGTGTGATCCCACAGGCCGGGGGGTGTTCCAGCAAGGCCTCTGAGGTAGAGGACGATACCGCTACTATGCGGACTAGCGGCGGAGAAAGCTTGGCGAACGGCAGCACCATGGATCATCGAGCAACAGCGGAGGATGCTAGCGAGGGCACCCATGACAGCAGTTCTAGCGAGGAAGAGAGCAGCAGCAGCGAAAGTGGGAGTGAGAGGGGAGAGAAAGATGGAGACGGCAGCGAACTGGGCGCCGATGAGGAAGAACCCGGTGAGGCCGCCGCGATTGCAGGGGGGCGGGTGGGCGGAGAACGCGGCGTTGAGGCCGGGGGACAGCAAGGTCTCAGGCCAATGGAGGAGGTGGCTGAAGAGTGGGGGTTAGACTCTAGGCTCACGGAGATACTGCGCCGGGAAGGCGTCAAACACTTCTTCCCCATCCAGGTGATGCTGCAGGGGGTGCCTATAACCGTCTGACTTCGACGACAACAGATTGCACCCAGCAGCAACCACGAAGGAATTGCATCAGACCTGGTTTGAGTAGAACAGAGCGTGTAGTCAAGCAGAGCGTTGCCGGCCTCTTGCAGCATGTCATGTAGTCCACCTCACAGACCGTCTCTGAAAGTGTATAGAAGGAAGAAGATCCACCAGAACGGTCGCATCGGTGGTGTTATTAAGCAGTAAGGCCGCGGATTGTAGGTCCAATATATCTTTGGATATGTGAGCAGCTTTCGTTTCACTGGGAGAATACTCTGGGGAGTAGAGGGAAAGGGCTGCTAGAAAATCGAAGGCAAGCACAGCAAGCACAGCAGGAGGAGGGTGAGGCAGACCCGAAAAACCTCCTATTTCTCCTTTCGTGTAACATCGGAGGCCAACTATTTGTGCTCCATGCATCTGGTTTTGTGTGTCGTGATCGAAAACAACCCGCCGTCTCGCCAAATCGATTCAAGTGCCGTTTGATCTCGGGCTGCGGCGAAACATTTTCTGACTGCTATGTTTGAAAGACGCATTTATTCGGCATTGCCGCCGCCGGGGGCTGCAGTCCTCCACGCTTTGCACAAGAACGTTCGTCATATTTCCCGGTTTATCGCCGGCTTCCCTTTCGCACCCAGCACATCTTGTTTTCGAAGACGTCCCTGTTATTTTGCCCGTTGAACCTCTCGACCTAAACTTCACACCGTCGCTTGTGCGATATTGGTTCATGCCGCGCGGTTGTTGGACTCGATAGGTACGTGTCGTGCCGGACATCGTTGCCACGGAGCGACACTCGCATGTCCAGAGTCGGGACATATGCGTGTCCGCCCCTACTGGCAGCGGGAAAACGTTGGTGTTCGTTCTAGGGGTCTTGCAGGTATGTGCCACCATCACCTTTCAGGCTTTTGCGCCACGGTCGGTACGTACAGTAGCAGGTGCGTTGTTCATGCACGATGACAAAACCGGCGGCTTACCCTGCACTCACCGCCGCATCCGTCCATTCCCCACACAAAACCCATCTAACCTAACCTCCCTACCGAGGTCCTCCTGCTTGAGTACAGCAGCAGACTTGCTGGTTTCGGCGGTTTCGTTTTTTTTGCTGCGGAATGGAGCTTTCTCGGCGCTGCTTTCAGCTTTGATTGGATACCCCCGCGGGGACCGGGAAAGGTAGTCGCCGTTCGTTGAATAAATTTTCACCGCTTCACCTCAGGTGGTCAAACAATGCAAGGGAAGCCAGCCAACACGTGGTATGAGCTACTGCTGTGGAACAACCTCTGCGTACGCAGTAGGAAGACGCGTTTTCCGTGGCGCTTGGACGTGTTCACCGCACCGTTGTTTGCATGCCACTCTTGAGAGTGTATAGACAGCAGTCGAACGGTTTGGATGGATCCCTGCTGCAATTTTTTGTTCGGTATGTAGAGAGCAGGAGGGAGGAAGTGCTCAATGTCGTGACGTGCTGCCAGCGGTTCTAGAGGCTGTTCAGGCACAATTTTCTCTGTCTGTATTTCGCCGCATTTTTCTTCGCTAGCCACTCATTTCATTGTGCGCTTCCGGATATAGGACGAATTCCCACGCGCTGCCAACTTTGTTTTTAAGTCCCCTCGGCCCGTTCAGATTCCATGCTAATGTTCTGAACCTAACGCCATAGTGCCATTGAGAATGTTGGTGCCTCACTCGGAAGTACCGCCGTCTGGTTTCCCGACCCCCCTGTTGGACGGCATGCTCTGCGTGGCGACCACCAATATCGCTTGGCATCGCTAATAGCGACGATACCGGCCAATGGCGACCTCTGCCGGAACAGCGACCGAACGTGTTTTTTGGCCCCTCTCAAGTCCATATTCCGATCACCGTTGTACCGTCACTTCTGTAGACGTTTGAGGGCAACCGCGGCATTCTTCTACATGGTGTGGCATGAACAAAACACTGAACAACGCCGGACGCGAGAAACAAACTACGACCTACAACCTCAAAAAGATTGCATCGTCCACAACCCACTGTTGTGCATACGACGATGACGACGATACTGATGACGACAACGAACGAACGCAATATTCTCCTTGCTACAAGCTCCCCTCGTGCTGCGCTGCCCCTCAGGCGCTGATACGAAGGCGGGTGGTGCGGTTGCGCGCCTTGGTGCTGCTGCCGTCGCGAGACCTTGCGATGCAGGTCCACTCCGTGTTTATGAAGTACGCGCGAGGCACAGGTCTCCGTGTGGGATTGGCCATCGGCCAGACGAATTTTCTGGAGGAGCAACTGGCCCTTGTGGGACCTGTGGCTCTGGCAGGTGATGCCTGTTTGCATGGCACGGGCATGGCTGTTGTTGCGTCTGCTGCTACCGTCGTCGTCGTCGTCGCTATTTTCGTTATTTGTCGTTCATGTGGTGTTAGTGTCGTTGTTTCTTTCTTTACGTTGGCCTTGCTCTTGTTGTGATGTCTTGTCGTTTTGACGACATCGATCTTGTCGCTGTCGTTGGTATTGCCGTCGCCTGGGGCGATCATGACGGTGGTCGTGGCGGCGGTGCCATCCATGCATTCGCCGCCGCGCTCTACTCTTGTCTGTGCGGCCGGTCTCGCATGCTCCACGCACGAATCGGGGTCACCCCGGAACCTTGCCTCCCACCTTGCGCGCCTCCAGCCCTTGACGTGAGAAAGCACGCGTGGCCCTACCATTTGCTCTTCATCCTCCACGTCCAGGAAACCCCACGGCAACAGCCCGAGCAAGCTTCCTACGGGCGCAAGGCCGGGCGATCGGACCAACACCAATGATGGAGGGGTCGAACCTGGATTCTGGGGGATGGTCAGGCGCCGGGGCGCCCGCGGGGGGGTCGTCTGAGGTGAGTTAGGTTGGCTCCCCGCTGAACCGGCTTTTGAGGGTCTTGGCAACCATCGGCACATTTTCTCGAAGCGGGATTGACACTGGCTGTACGTGCTCGCTGCGAAACATTTAATGTATAATATTGGAAGGGTCTTCATACTAGAGAGTTGTACCCACGATTGAGAGAAGAATAGTCGTTTGTTTTCTTCGGCTTTCAACTTCTTAAGTTTTGCTTCGCGTTGGCCCTTGGAGAGGAGAAGAGAGGGAGGGGTATCTCGGGGTGTGTTGAGGTGCTGCGTCTTTGACACCCTGATTCCGTTGCTGCGGCTGGGCTATGTAATATGCTTCAAGTGCTCGACGCGTGGGGGCAATAGTTGTGATCGAAATAGCAGCAAGCTTCGGAATTTAAATTTTCGAACGGTTCTCTGCTGCGTGGTTGAGGCCGTCGAGGGACATGACTTCCGCAGACGTACCTCACATGGGATGCATCCATCCGGCAATACGGGCTTTGTTTCTTGATATGGAGTGCAGATTGTCGACATAGGAGTGGCGGTGAGCACGCTGTGTATGGCTTTGTCAAAGGTTCATATTTGAGCAACAATCCTACCCCCAAATCGCTGGAGGGTGTCGTCATCCGAACGCGGATCACCTTTGGGCGGCTTTGCCGCGTCGAACCGGAACATGTTCATAACGGTCTTATTTTACGATCCCCACTCGCACGCAGCCAGCTCTCTTTGTCCGGTCGTGGATGCAGTCGAAGACAACTGTAGGACGTCGTACCCCAAGCTCTGATTGGGGAATAACCAGGAGTTGAAAAATTGCGGTCATGTACTGTTATCCTCCTGGCGGCATTGCACGTGTTTGTGGCGTTCAAGGTGGACATCGTTGTGGCCACTCCCGGACGACTGCTGGACCACCTGGCGCAGACGCCGGGGTTCACCCTACAGCACCTCCGGTACCTCATTATCGACGAGGCGGACCGATTGCTCAACCAAAGCTACCAGGGCTGGGTCGGCAAAGTCATTAAGGCCGCCTACCGGTGGGGATGTGTGTTATTTTTTCTCCTGTTTTTTTTGTTTTCTTGTGTATGTTGATGGTGGCACAATGTAGGTCTTTCTAGCGTCTCGGGGGGGGGTGGCCTTTCTTGCGCCTGTGCTGCTCGGTGCGAGACCCCTAGCGCTTGTGCCCCCGTCAAGAGGGAACCGCCCGCGCCAGAAGTCGGGGAGATGTGACTCTTCAAGAATACCGTCTCCTCCCGTGTTTTTTTATTAGTTTTCTTTGTCTATTGGTCTGATTGTTGGCAGTCGCGTGGATGCCTGGCCGCGGGGGTTCGGGTCGTCTGTGTTGCGGGTCCGTACTCCTGCCGAGGCAACTAGTGGAGGTCGAAACGATCCGAATGCCATGATCATCTCCTGCGGCCGGCTCCCCCTTGCGCTCCGCCTGCCCAGGAAAGAGCTCGGAACCGCGGCTCCGGTGTACGAGCGATTCACATTCAACGATGACGGGAAACACGATGATGTGACCGCGGGCGTGGGAGCTGAACCTGGCGGCAGCAGGCGGCAGCCACAGCTGCTGGATGTGGACAAAGCCCGGGAGGGCGATAACAACGGCTCGAACAGTGTCTCCTCCCAACTGCAACAGGGGGTGACGGGAGTCGGGAAGCGCCGTCGACCCCCCTCCCGCCGCCCGCCCTCGGCGTTCTCGCTTGACCCGGTTACGGTGAGAGGGAGGCCCTTGGCCACGGGGGAACGAATCCGCGGAGCCACCGTCTCAACCCCCCCCCTTCGAAAACTCCTGTTCTCCGCGACCCTCACCAACAACCCGCAAAAACTGGCGGGTCTGGACGTGGTGAACCCGCTGATTTACACCGCAACGGAGGTGTCGACGGCCGCCGGAGGCACGGGGAGGGCAACGAGTGGGGCCGACGGCGACAAACGACCTTCTCAGGAAACCCGGCGGTCTAACTTGGACGAGAGAGGCACGGCGGTGGAGGGGGGGGGGCGTTTCAGCACGCCTGCCACGCTGGAGGAAACCTATACGGTTTGCGACTCGCAGGTACATGTACCGTAGGGCGGTGCTGAGTGACATGTCATAATGTACACCATGGTACATACATTGATCAAAATGGATGCCCCATGGTACATTTGATGGAAATGGTATGGTAGAGTGAGGTTAAGGTGGACCTTGCGTGAAGGCCGTTGGGTTTTTATCCTACGTGGACCTACACGCTTGAGGACGAACATGCACGCTTGGAGAGTAGGCGACGTGTTAGGTCGTCGTTTCCCCCCCCCCTTGTAACACGCCTCTTTCTGTTTTGTCAGGCAGGGCCACTCGTACCGCCCCCCGCCGCGAGAGGCGGCTGAGAGACGGGGCCCCCTTGGTTGCGCTGCATTTCCGTTTCGGAAGTATCCAGATACAGCTGGCCCACCCGGAACGTCTTAGGCACTCCTTCGGTGCAGTCAGAACTGTTCGTAGGCTTGTTTTCTTGCGGGTTTTCAAGCTGTTTTGTGCGGTTCCTTACTTGCGCACAAACGGCGTCGAATCAATGTTGGTCATTTCCGAGGTTAGCGCGAGTCCACGCAGATTCGTTCCCGCATCTCCGAGGACAAACCAGACTGCTGCGATTGAGGTGCTGAGGAGAGCCCAACGGGTTTCGCGTGCCCAAGACAGCACCCAGTATGTCCCGGCGAACCGTGATGTACTCTTTCCGTTGCCGATGCTGCTATACTTGTGCGTGTTCGGCGGTGCTGTCTTGCAGGCGAAACCGCTGGTGCTGCTGTCCCTGCTGCGAGAGATGGTGGGGCGACAGGCAGACCTCTCGGTGGTTTTCACGTCTTCCGTCGATTCGACACACCGTCTCTTCCGCCTCTTGCAGCTTTTCGGCGGTAACGCTCGGACTGCGCGCTCTTTTCTTGCTTGCGCCGTTGGCGAAAAACTATTGATACATCTAACTTCTCATCCTGTGCATTACGTTCTATTCAATATCCGTAACCGTAACCCTCACGACAGGCAATTGGTAGGTCACCACAGTCCGGAGGCGTGGTTGGTGGATTGACTTGGTGCTAGATTTGCCCAGTTTGGACACGAGCGCAGTGTGCGCACATTAGACCCTTTAAATCGGTACTCTGCTGATCTTTCCCTCAAGTGTTTGTCGTGTGCAGTCGTCAATTCTGGCTTGTGCGCTTCTGCTATTTTTGTGCAACGCCCTAGCAGGCACCAGGGGGTCTTTGCGCCTTTCATGTTCGCTTCAGGTACCACGAATAGACGCTGTGCATTCGCTTGTTCGAGGTAAGGCAACTTATTGTCCCCCCGCCATTTGTATCCTCGACCACCGGATTAATCCCAAACCGTGATCGCATCCGTCGCAACCGCTTTCCGTGCGTATCGTTTTTTGCGCAGGGTTCGAGAGAACGGCGGGCACAGACGCCGAAGGCGGCGGCGGGGGCGGTGACACCTGCCTCGCCGACGACGCCGTACACGGGGACGGCAACGATGACGGCGACGGGGGCGTGGCCGAGTTTTCTAGTAGCCTGGGGCAAAGGCAGCGGTCCAGCATCATCCGCGCGGCCCGCGCGGGCGCCGTGCGCGTGATCGTGTGCTCCGACGGTATGGCTCGCGGCATGGACCTGGACGGCGTGGGGCTGGTGGTTAACTACGACGTGCCTTCCCAGGCAAAGACTTACGTGCACCGGTAAGTGGTGAAATTGGCTGGCACAGACGGGATCGTGCGGGTGCCCGCTATTGGGCGGGTGAAAGCGCTTGGCACATGCTTGACCTGTCGAGGGCCCCCAGCTGTACATCATTTGTGGTGATGGTTTTTTGCCGTTTCCGTTCTTATGTACTCTGAAGAGGCTGGACAGATCTGCCCAGCCTCCTCCACGTCTTCCCCCCCCAAAAGGGGGCGCACGAAAGCAAAGTACTGCGGGCGCGGCTACCCCTTTCCCCGGGTTTTTGCGCTCTTCCTCCAGTTTGGTTTCAGCATGTAGCGTATGAGATTTAGTGTTGTCATGCTTTGACCTCCATGCTCTATTGTATACCAGGTATTAGTATCATCTATAAGCCGTATTCACAAGTGTAGGTGTATGTATCTGCGTACTTAAATCTCATGCTAGTAATGGTATTTGTCCATATCATATGCAGTGTGCCCCTTGGGCTCCCGTTTTCAGGCTAGTCCGCGAAGTCCAGCACGTGTCAGCGATTTTTTTATCCCGATACAAGGCTGACCAAGGGTACACACGAAAACAATTCCGGACACACAGTCTCTCAACAATGCAACATCTCTCCCCCAGGAGCCACGGAGGGTTCAACAGTTTTATGTGTATGGAGTTTTTTTTTCGCGTGTACCCTTGGGCTGACGTACTTTCTCTTAATCAGCCGGTAAGCTCGCGGAATGGTATGTGGAGAAAATCGCACCAATATACTAGTCTGATACCGCTTGCGTGTTTCGCCCACGTTTGCCTGGTGGCAGTGTGGGACGCACAGCGCGGGCGGGATCTCGGGGCACTGCCGTCACCATCACTAAGAAGGGACAGGTGAAGCAGTTTCTCAAGATGCGCTCGGGCATCGATAAGAAAAGGGTGCGATTGGACTCGTCCCCCGCCGATCAATCCCGCCTCCTTCCGTTAGCCGGTCGGTACCAGCTCTGCCTCAAGGACCTCAAGGAGGTATTGGAGGCGGAGAGGACGGGGGAGCTAGATCCTAGTGCTCCTGTTACGGCAACAGAGAGTAACGCGTAGAGTGCTGCTGCCGCTCGAGTTGCTGGCTTGCGAGGCTTTGAACGGCAGGAGCATGGATGGTGTTGAAACTCCTTTTTTCTTCGATCCTCCTGCCTTGCGGCTGCGAGCAGGACCGTACAATGACTCGTGCTTCTGCTGGTGGTGCATCTGGTGGTGACATGTACGAACTTCGTTTCTCGGTCTGGGCGCACAGACGTCAGTCCTCCTCTGGTTACTGATTCTCCTGCTGTGCTCTTACGGAGAGGTTGCGGCATGATGAATGTTACTCCTGTAGCTGTACGAGTTCTTGTTCGGAGGTGGTTGTGCCAGCAGGCGCTCATCCCAGGTCGGTGTTGATTTCGTGTGATTTAAGTCAGTTCACTTGTACCAAGAGACTGAGGAGCTGCGGTATCGAGTTGGTATGTCGGACCTTTGTTTCTGTTTGTTGGCTCTGATGAACAGACGGTAGCACCCTAGTCTGACGTGGAACTTCCCTATTCCCTACAAAGATGTATAACGTCGAAGACCCGCTGGGTGCTGTTTTCGTGGCTCGGGTATCTCCTGCCACAGACAAGCGAGCAATCGGGTGGGCCGTGGTAGGTAGAGGCAGGGCTCGCGTCTGGTGGGCTGTTCGAGTTGGGCACTCGCTCACGGCTTGCACTTTGATTGGCGGATATTGTTGGCGGAATAGTCTACGCATAGACCCATAGTTATATGCATAGTAATACCTGAGATATTTCATTGTTAAGACAAGGGAGCTACACATGGGAGGCGTTGTTTGAGCTATGTTGGATTAGACCCTACAGTCCACGTTATGTGCATTTTTTTGTTGTGTTGTTCTTTCTCACACTAGCTTTATTCATATTCCGCAAAAATGGGGAGCCCGTGGTCGCAACAACCCTGCACATACGACGCCGCATGGGGAAACAAAACAGAAAAAGGGTACAAACCACTCGGAAAAAGAAAGCAAAATAGTCTAAAATGGAATGAAAAGAACAGCTACCGCAACGAGCGGTCGAGAAAAGAGCCCTCGGAAACCGATCAAATAAAAACAGAACAAAAAAAGCTTCCCACACCCGCCAGAAAAATCAAGGGTAACGTACCAGCACCAGGCACTACGCACCAACCAGGGCATGGGAGTAATGGAGGCAACAGAACAAAGAGGCGGCAGATGGGCACACAGCCAGATGTGTGCCGATGCCATTGTAAATTCTTTCCTACCACACCAAGGCCTAGATAACACCATACTACATGAAATAAATCGAGGTACGGGAGATTTTGCCCTCCCCAAGGACTACCACCCCCGGTGTTTTGCCATCGGGGTTGGGTTTTCGTCGCTTGGCAACGACGTTGTAAAACAAGCCGCCCACCCCCCCCCCCTCGGTGTTTGCCATCGGGGTTGGGTTTTCGTCGCTTGGCAACGACGTTGTAAAACAAGCC
>CACKRE030004706.1:53120-63388 GCA_902602495.3 Ectocarpus sp. CCAP 1310/34 | reverse complement strand
CCCCCCCCCCCCCCCCCCTAAGGACTACCGAGGAGGTATACATATATATCAAGAAGTTACTACACCATCTGGGATCCCACAGGGGCAAGAGGACTACCTACTACCCGACCCACCAATGGTCTCTTTGGACAGATGGACAGCACGCCTGTGTAGTGTGCACTGCGGGAGCCTCCGATAGGAAGCTCCCACAATGCGCACGGCTCAATGCTGTGGCAAGACCGAAACTGGAGACCATGCGCCATAGATCCCAATCCCAAATTAGGGGGGTCCGCAATCTCATCCATTTTATAATGTTTTCAACGAAGCACCAATAATAACCAGAAACGTGTATACCCGGGTACTTTTATCACGACTATATTTGGGGTACAGTTAGAAATCAACACGATGGCACCCGACCCCCAGGCTGTCAGCTGATTGGTCGAAAAAACGTTGTGCCCATTTCTGAAGAAACCTCCATCGGGTACAACTTCCGCTGGAATTACGACCCTCTGGGTGTGACCGATATTAACTACTGGTGTACCCGAAAGAGGTCGATTTTATACCCAGAAATGGTCACACAGTCCCGGCGCGCGACGCTCTTCCATAAAACCCGCAGAAAAAACGTGTACCGCACATACCGTGTACCGCACATACAAAACCACAACCAAACCACCAACAACGCTCGCTCGTTTATCGTTCATGGGCTCCACCTCCATAGGATACCGGCCCTTCTCAACAGAGGCTCGGACTCGCTTGACGCGCGAGTACTTCGGTGTGGTTCAGATCAGTAAAAGCACAGAGAGAGAGAAAAACGGGCACGACCAGTCTCGTGCATCATGCTTCCGAGGCACAAGACACGGGACACATACAGATGCAACCGCAGGAAGGGTTCCAGCCCCCTCCTCCTATGTGGCCTCGGGTGGGTCGTCTAGCTAGTAGAAGTGGAGGATAGGGGCCACAGGGGCAGACGACAGAGTCCAATGATGGGAGAAAAAAAAAAAATGATACAATGATACAGCGGTTTATTGGTTTCGCCGCGATCTACGGCGGATGCTGTCGGAGATTGATGTCGTGTTGATTTCCAAGCCAACGCTAAAATGGTAATAACCCCTGCAGGTACCCGTCCCTGGTTACTTCTCTTGAAAAAGCTTTGAAAGGTGTTCCATCCGCGTCGCCCCCTCGGTGAGATGTTGAGTGCAGTTGCAGACTGCTCTGTGCTGCAGACACACGGCAAGGTCAGCACGAGACACAGGCCCCAGGGGAGAGCGAGAGATCGTCTCTCTGTAGCACACGCCGCGGTCGAAGCGATGCCTTCGTCTATCACAAGCCCGTGCTGGCTGCTGCTATTGGCGCTCCTCAACGCTCTCGCGAGAGCAAGGGCGTTTTCTTTGGGAATCAACGCGAGAGGGAGCGTGATTTCATGTCGAACTTGGTGCGGGGAAGACACTGCTGTGACCGGCACGATCCGGCCGGGAAGAGGGTCGCCACTCCGCATGAACCAATCTTACAAGAACGACGCAGAGGTGGGGGGAGAGTGCTTGGTGGTACGGCATTGGGTGGTGAGCTCCGTGCCAGGGTCTGTCCGGCTGCGGTGCATGGCTTTGAGAACCATGAGAACTGCAACATACATGATCTTCAACGAAGCTATCTGCGGCAGTCGTAGCACTCCCGTCATAGATAGCACGTGATAGACCGCTATCCATAGGGCTTCAGGGCTTGTTTTGGCGTTGACCATAGCACCTCTATGCAACACCCGACTAGGAGGGCCCAAGTAAGGTTGGGGGGTAATCCGAGCTTTACCGTTGAACTTTATCCAGGCAAGAAACATTGATGCGGCGGAATAGTTCCCCGGCAGGTGACGTGGCCACTATAGCGCCAAAAGTGTTGAGTGCAGCAGAGCAAGATACAAGATAAAATGTGCCAGTACCACGGAGGCTCAAACAATACATCCGCGTACAAACGAACTTAAGAAGTGGGAGGTGGTGCCAGTGGTCCAAGTCTCGTCCGCAGTCTTGTTACATATGTGTAAGTACATTTTTTTTAGAAATTGGGGGAAGTTGTTGTTGTTGTTTTCACATTAAAAAGTATGATACTTCATCACCACCATTCGACATAGAATCACAGCAGTCGGGCGAGACGTGTTTTTTTTTTTTTTGCGAGGGAAGGGAACCTTTTTTGTTTACCCACTTCCTTCAAATGCGGCCGTGGGCTTTCGATATCTATTGCACGTTTTGTGGAAGCAACTTGCGAGAAATGACAAGCCTCATACCTCAACTCATTCCTTCTACATCTTCTCCTCCACTCCCATACGATAAAAAAAAATCAATTATTTTCGCGCGAAGCGCGACAAGAAGGGGCGGAGAGAGACATCAAAGCAAGCGTAGATAGATATGGATGGAGCCTACGCCACCACAGAAGTCACCAGTGGACACGTTCATACCTCATCTGACACCACCAGTCAGTCAGGGGATGACTGAGAGCGCTGTTTAGCTTTCACATCTTCAGCACATGCAGCTGGTGCTGCAGCTAGCTGGTGCTGTTGTTATTGCTGCTGCCGTGCAGGATGCGTGTGCACTTGCTTTCCTCGCTTTCGCTGCTAGCAGCGGGCAACGGACTCTACAAATCGCCCCCCATGCCTCCTACGATGTGCATATTTGGCCGCCCTCGGCCTACAGCGTTGTGTACGTCTCACATGTCTCTGTGTCGGGGGTGCTTCTTTGGTGGAAGCAAAGACCGGCCTGTAGACGAACAGACCGCAGACAGATTTGACTTGTGTGCACTCGCACGGTTCCCTCGCTTTTGCGCTGCTAGCAGCAGGCCTCGGGGTCTAAAAATGGCTTCCTACGCCAGCCATGACGTGTGCCTTTGGCCGGCTTTGGCCTACAGCAGTGTGTACGTCTACTTGTCTCTGTTTTTTTTTTTGTGTGGGGGTGGGAATGCGTCTGTGTGGGAAGCTCGAAAGATCAGTAGATTGAGGTGATGCAGACGGACCGCAGATTGACTTGCGTCGTCACTCGCTTGTGCTGCCGACAGCAGGCAACGGGCTGTAAGAGTCACACCCAACGCCTCCTATGATGTGTGCCTCTGGCTGCCCTTCGCCTACACCAGTCCGTATGCTGCCGTGCTGGTTGTCTCGTATGTTCTTTGCGTGGTGTGTGTGGTGCTGCTGTACAAGAGGATTTCGGGGATTCTCCCGAGAGCGTCGTGCCCATCGCTCAATCAGCTCTGTCTGTCCAAGATAATGTCCTACATAGTCGACATGTGATTGGTGCGAGGACAGCATCTACCCGGCTCTACCCCTCTAAAACATGAATAATTTCTTCTTTGTTCTTCCGGTCCAACGTAATTATTGTCCTACGTCTAGGGTGCTGTGCCACATCTTCCCAGCATTACCCAGCCGGTCGCCCCGGTAGTCTAGTTGGTATCCTCGAAACCTTCTAAAAGTCAGGTCAGGGGTTTGAATTCCGGCGTCAGCGAGCTTTTCTTGCAAAGTGAGTTTTTCTCTCGCTTCCGCTCCTGGCCTAGTGGATAGCGCTAGTTCGTGGGTACACAGAGGGAAGAAAGTGCTGAAGTCTTCTCGCACTAAGAATTGAAGGCAACGTACCGCAGGAGGGGAGGGTAGAGAGGGACCCTTCTGTGTGACCACGGGTTGGAGTAGACGGCACCAGCGCTGTGAGCGCTGATTTGAAGTGAAGACGAAAAAACTATTTATATATGTACAGAGAGATACACACGACGGCTACCAAACTTTCTGGTTGAGCCTGTTGCCAATAGGGGAGGCATTGCTGTATGCTGTTCGAGAAATCGTGAAAATACAGGTAGCTTCGGCTTACGCTATAGTTCGTTGTGTCATACCACACACGAAAAATCTCCTGTGTGGCCTTCCTCCTGTGTGGCCTTCCTGTGTGACCGACCCCGGCTGGTTCGTCCAGGAATTTATTCCGAACTGTGTGAGGACCGATTTCTACATAAACGGGATGATGGCATCAACAAAAATCGGTCGCAGGAAGCAGCAACCGACATATTGGTAGCCACGGGAATTTGACCGGCACCTTGCATTCCCAGGATGTCAAACGTCGGTCCAACGACGCTTATCACACCCCGTTTCTCTGGACCTTGACCTAATCTCGTCGCTGGCGCGTGCAGGCGGAGTTCTACGCGAAGCGGTTGCTGGACCTCATCACGCACAACACTTTGCTGACGGCAAATACATACTGGATGGAGCTCAGAGGTTGGTCCGCTGCCGACTTCTTGTCCCGTGTATAGCTGCTGGTGACATTGCAGCAATGTACGTCTACATGCAGATTTTTGAGCGGCACGGCGACTTGGCAGTGCCTTCGGCGCCAGAAGAGTTGGGAATGGCACAAAGAGCAGGAGCTGTTTCTCTCCTGGGCATTTTCTCCGTTTCGATGCAATTCGACCGAACCGACACAACGAACCAGCTCATCACTCCTGTGCTACGACCTTATGTGTTGTGTCGTGTCAGAGCATGAAGGGTTACCAGGTATATATCTAGGTGTCTAGAAAGCGGCATCAGGTCTGATCAGATTAAATCGGGTAAATGCTCCCGACAGGCACTAAGAATACCCAGATGAGTTGAATAACATTGGCAACCCGAGTATCATGGGGGTCCTATTCGACGGCAGCTTCACACTTGTTTCATGAGATGGTGTGCGTGTGCTTTCTCCCTTCCTCTTACTTGACTGTGGTGCTACAACTTGCCGCCGCCGTACCCTTCGCTCTTCCCTCTCTCTCACTCTCTCTCTCTTTCTCTCGCTGTCTCTCTCATATTCCATCTCTCCCTGAAACATCGACCAGAGTCCACCATTGTACAACCCACAGTCGGATCCATCGTCCTTGTTCTCTGTAACCTGCCTCCATACGCCGATATATGCTACCACCATGAATTGCAGGAAACATGTACATCGAGTGGCTTAACAGGTACATCGAGGAACGGGGGGGTGTTGAGGACGTCGGCTGGCATGCCTTCTTCGCCGGTATGCTGCGAGCACCTCCAGAGGATGTCGTCGTCAAGAAGCTCATCAAGAGCCCTAGGGGGGGCTCAGGCAACAACCCTTTCCTGGCTGACAGGTGGAGTGTGGTGTGTGTAAGTTACACCGCGTGGCGTGCACCCTCAAATACATAGAAGTATGATGGTACCAGGACCACTTTGTTCATACGGTAGCAGCTTGCGGCGATATCGAGCTTGTTTTCACGGAGCTGGACGCAATGCTTCTGATGTGTCGGTGTTGTTCGTATGTGTTGTCTTCGCTTCAGAAGCACGGTGTTTCCTGGAGCACCGAAAATTCACGGGTTCAGTAAGATTGTTTGCAGGTTTACGGTGTACGAACATTCTGCCTTTCAGACTACGTTGCCGCTGTCGTTTGAGCGGAGGATTCCGTCAGATCCCACACTTGACAAAAATTAGTTCCTGTGTTGGGAGGACATAGCGCTGCAAGCCGCTTGGGCGTCGATTTCTCCATCGCCCGGCCGCGCTCGTCCACGCCACAACTGACAGTGTTCGGAATATTCGAGCGTCTTTCAAGTGTTGGTCATCAACCTCGCCATGACTAAGGCCCCTGTCGTGCGGGCTGCTTGCTTACGGCAGCACACCCCCCCGGGTGTGTATGACACCCGTTGATCCTGTTGATCCGTTATTTTACTATCCCAAACGCTAACCACGTTCTATCCCACTGGAACACACCCTGTTTGGTATGCTAACCTGGCGGAGAATTATGTAAAACCCCGAGGTAGTCGCCGAGGGGTTGCTGATATGTACCGTGGGGTGCGCACGGCGTGCATCGCATGTTTCCTCCGCGCCAGGAAGCCTGTGGAGTACAACGAGACGATTGAGCCAACGACCATCGCGCGCCGCCTCATGGAGATCCGGGAGCAGGTGGCGGAGCAGCTCGGCTCGGACCTGCAACAGATCGCTGCGGAGAACGCTCGGCTGCAGGCAGACTACCACTTCGAGGCGAGCGTTCTTGTTCGTTTTTCTAGCCTACATACGAGCGGCTCGGCTCTGGCGTACAGCTGGTATGTAAAAAATTGAGGCTCTGCCGTCAGGCGTACCACTACGAATTTCTCTTGTTTGGAGTTTTAGGTGACAGTCGCCGGTCATGAGGGATGACTTCGTTTGATGCCTTGACAGCAGATACGGTCCTTCACCGATTCGTCCCGAGGCTTGCTGGTTAGCGTAAGCCTGCGACGGCGGAAGCCGTATCTTGCCCCCAGAGTCGGTAGGAAGGCCAATGCACAGAGGTCAGAACGGGTGCTCTACTCAAGCATTGTCACAATGTACAGCAACAAGGTAATCAAAACGACGAGTGGATGAATGACAAAGTCAGTGACGTGTCAATAACAACCAAGACCCCCCCGTAGCATCAGCGCATTGACCAAGACAAGAAGCGTGACTGCATCGGCCACTGCGACGTCTATGACGGTAACGACGCACTTGGAAGCGGGGACGAGCGGTTTCATAGGCAGGTTGTAGTTCATATCTATCGGCCATTGCTTTTTGCCAAGCAGCAGTTGCACGAGCAAAAGCCCCAACAACATGCTCGCATGAAACGCCTCCAAACCAATGTGGCACCCTACGACTATCTTAAGCAGCATAGCCAAGCCTTTATTCAGCAGTAGCCGATTGTTGACGCTGTGGATTGAGGCCGACACCCCTTTCTTCATGTCGAACCGAAGCAACTTTCCCCCCTCGTCGTGCTACCTATAGTCCGAGCTTGGGCCGGACCGAGCCCAAGCTTTGCGTCTCTCAAGTTTGAAACCGATGACCGACGTGGATCCCTCTTCCGGTACCGGCAACCCACCGCGACGACGCTCTACCTACAAGGACGCTTTAGAGGTGACTCTTGTTTTTGCCGGCAAAGTCTTCCTTGGGTATGAACGCGTGTTGGGACGCTCACACTGGTTGCTGGATTGGTAGCCCAGGAAGGGTTGATGTAAGACTGTACGATGGTTTGTAGATTTGTGTTTGGTTCATCGAGGCCGGCTGGGCCCTTCGAGCTAAGAACACGTTAGCCGCGTGGGCTGTTGGACCTTGGCAAACGTCACTGACGGCAGTTGATTCACACCAACTCGTGCTTTGTTTTCATCTCGCATCACGCGTTAATGGCACGACTGCCATGTTCTGATGAGCCCACTCCAGAGGCGCGCCTTGTATGTCGTCGGTGGTTGGTGGTTGGGCGGCCGCGCTGACACCCAATTGGAAAGCTTTGTCTCGCGCGCGCGGGTATACATACTTGTCGATAGTGCCTCGTCTCGATGTCGCCATCGGCAGTGATGTTTCCTGGAGCTGAGAGGCGGAAGAAACCCGTTTTTTTTTTCTGGAAACCTCTCAACGACACCGAGTAGACGCATCCTTGAGTGTTGTAAGTGGAAGGCGCGCTTCGATCGTAAGTCTTGTTCAATGTGCTCGGAATATTGTGGTCTGCTTCCCCCGCTCTGATGCCTTCACGCCGAGCAGGCGAACACCGCGTTGTTCCCACGATGCCCGTTGAATCGTGTCCTCCTGCTAGTCCCCCCTTGTATGTCCCGACTCTGATGCCTATCGGACCCTTGTACTTTTGTACCACCAACAGCGTCAACGCCGCCGTGTTGTCCCGCGAAATCGCTATGTGTAGCTCGTGACGGCGGCGAGCATGAGGCGCGTCAAGACGGAGTTGCGAATACGAGGGGATATGGTCACATTGGACTGGTTGGATCGTTTCTCGAGCCGCGAGCTGGAGCAGAGGTGATGTCCCCTGCCCCGTTGAGTTGTGTTTGGGCCTTATGTGGTAGAGGGTGGTTCTGCAGTGCCAACTGAGGAGTGTGTCACCCCCTCTCCCCCGCAGACTAGTAGCGCGCCTATTTTGTAAGTAGCAATCCAAGGTACCGAGATTGACCCGCTGCCTCAATAGATTTTTGGAAACGGTTTCGAGAAGGAGCAGGTAACCTAGCTAGCACGACTAAAAAGGTAGATAATCTTGATGGACAGGACAACGTTCAGAAGGTCCCGTCAAGTGCTGAGTTCCATGCTTGTTGCCACCCGCTCTCTACTGGATGCTTGTGTTTTTCCCTATGTGGATCGATGATCTCACACCAGAAGGAGAGCCGGCATGACATCTCCATGTTGGGCCATTGTAGCCTACAACGTACAACCACCAATGTACGGTACGTCCTCTTCTCCAACACCCACCGCGTTGCTGATGGTTCCCATTGTACTTGATGGCTTTGCTCGGTCAGGGGGAACGCCCTCCTTGAGTCTCTGTTCGCGGGGCCGATGGTGCTCATCAAGGACCCGCTCCGTGATCGGCCACAAGTTGTCGAGCCACTTAAGGTGGCCCAGGAGATCATGCAGGTCCGTCATTGGCTTAACCTTAGTACGAAGTTGACACGGACAAGCTGGTGCGTGATGGTTGTTGTTGTACGTGTGGTGGACTGGAGTGAGAAAACCTTCCCTTCGCCCTGTCACACAATACCCGCCCACACTTCGTCAAAGCAGAGGTTTCAAACGCATGACTCGGCCTTTGCCTTTTCGTAGAAAACGGAGAGTATGTACTAGTGGTGTATTTCCTTTCTCGATCGTGTCGAGTCGTCTCAGTCCGTACTTGGAGTACTGGAATATTTTGCGGGCGACATCCCGATCACTATTTCGGCAAGCTCCCAATAATGCAGGTTCCGGCCTCGATAACCGCTGCTGCTGCTGCTGCTGCCCTGCTGCCGCTGCCGCCGCTGGGATTCCATGTTCAGGGCAGAGAGGTCGTAGCCGAAGAGCTCATCACGGTCTTGAAAGGGGTGCCACAAGATCACCTTGCGATGACGGTTTCGCTTCTCAACGAGAAGTGGGAATCTACAGGAGATCCGGAAAGCGGAGAACCGGATTTCCGCGAGAGCTAGGCGCTGGCCTGTTGATAAACGGTGTGCTCTTCTTGTATGATGGGCCGCGAGATGTAATACAGTGTCGCGGGTGTGATGTAATTTGCTGGACGAAGGAGTAAGACCTCGAGTAGGGTACTGCTACACGTAATGAGCCAGGGTCTTACGAGCAACATCTTCGTCGAAACTTGTACATGACGTGTATATGGTATGGGGTGGCGCATGCACCCCGAAACCACCCTCTTAGAGTTTCGTTTTCGCAGTCGCCTGTGGGAATGGGTGAAAAATCAACCCTTGTCCTCTCCGCGCATTGATGTTTGGCATTTCACGTCACTAATAGTGTCTGCACCAAGATTGGTCGTGAAGGATGTCAAGAAACGGGTCTGTCCCGTCGTTTGTTCGGGTCCAAGTCCCAACGAGAAAGTGTCTCGAGTGGCTGTGTTTCCCCATCACACAAGGGTTGGGTGTGATCGGTAGGGTTTCAAGTCTTGGGGTATTAGAAAAGTATTGCATAACTCACGGTAGAAATACGAAAGGGTATCGGAAGTGTCACGGAACTCGACAGAACGCATTGGGTATGTGAGCATGTTGTGACCCCAAGTGCATGCAGGCAGCAAGTGGCTTACGGTGCCGGCTCGACTTGACCGTCGCGGACAGTCGTATGCAGTCATACTCTCTAGTCACAGGTAATGAAAACGGAGCAACACTCATGTTCTTTTCCCGCAAGGGTGACGTTAAGCGTTTGTGCCCACGTCCCTTACAGCTCTGATGTTAGCACACCCTTCGGCTATTTACTTCTGAAGCAATACCCACGAGGCTACCGTCGCATCTGGGTCTAATTCCACACAGACAATTTTTCTAACTGTATCTTCGTACTGCGCGTGTATGCTGGTTTGCTCGAGGTGGACACAGACTCCTACCGGTGGCGGGTACGTTGTTGAAGACTGCAGGGCCAATACCTCACGAAACCACCCCGTGCAAGCCCAGCCTACGTGCTGACTAATCCACACTGGAATATCGAGCGATCACGAGCAGCGGGCGTAGACACGACAACACGAAAAACGACCGGGGTCTCCATGCAGTGTATCTCATCGAATGCACCCATGCTGTCGTCTTCGTATAGCAGACCTAGCTTATCGTTCTGGACATGCGACACGTCTGTGTGCAGAAGGACAACGCCACGAAACGTCGCCGTGGTTTGCTAAGATAAGTCGATACCAGGTAGAAATCGTGCACGCAACACACAGCGACGAAGCAGGGACCACAAAAAATGTGAAAGTGATCATCTTCGTCGCTGGAGCGGCCGTCCGCCTTCATGGCCTTCCTCTCCTTGACACCGTCACACCGCTCCCCCCCCCCCCCCCCCCCCCCCCCCCCCCCCCCCCCCCCCCCCCCCCCCCCCCCCCCCCCCCCCCCCCCCC